>JAVVLW010003230.1:0-16000 GCA_034401795.1 Chaetoderma sp. LZ-2023a | reverse complement strand
TCTGCAGGGTTTTTCTGCATAGCGTTCTGACCACGCTGGTGTCGTCCCTGCTACCAAAGGTTGGGGGGCAGTTTCTCCCCATGCCTGGTACGGATCCTGTCCTCGGACAGGATTCTGGACTGGTTACCGAGGGGGCCGTCTCGTACGGCCCCCTGGCAGTCCAGTCTGGCTTCGGCCAGACGGGTTTCTGTTTCTCTGCGGCCACCTCCGGGTGGTCCAGTAGCGGTGGCCAGTCCGTAAGGTGTGGGAGCCATCCGCCAGGACGGTTCCACGGTTGACTCGTCTAGTGACGACTCTTCGGAGTCTGAAGACGAGGAGGCCGAGGAGGAGAGGTTGCTGCGGCCCGTGAAGCCGCAGGTGGAGAATATGGAGGTTGATTCCGTCCTAGACGGAACCGGCCGACATTTGTCTGGTTTGGCGCAAGCCAGGTCAGCGGCTCCGCCTGTGGCTGAGGCAAATCCGTTACCGTGCACCGGTTCCATGCGGCTTGGTTTGGCACCAGCCGTCACGGGAACGGGTGTGCCGGGCCGGGCGTGGTACTCACCTATCTCGCCTGGTCCGGCAGTCGGACGTGTGGTGCCGTGGGCGCCCGTGTCCGGCTATGGTTCCGCGACTGCTACGGGTCCGTACGGTTTTCCGTGCGGACCTACCCCATGGACCGGAGTGTTTCATGGGGTGGCGGCGGAACCATGTGGTACCGGAGTGCCTGGCGTGTCAGCCGTGGCTCCTTGCTGGGAGGCCGTGGCTGGCAGACCCGTGAGCACGTCAACGGGTGACGTGTTTGCGGGGGGTGTCTTCATCGGAGGTAGATTGGTCAGATGCTCTGGCGTGGCTAGCCAGGGTTGACCCGTCTGTGGTTTCGGCCACGGCCGATGAAGATGCGCCCCGTCCGTCGGTTGCGTCGATCAGGACGGGGATTTTGCCCGCGGCCTGGATCCAGTCAGTGGGACTGGATCCACCGTTCATAGAATGGTTGGATGCTATTTATAGCAAACAACTGATGACCAAGGGTCAGCTCCCTGCGGCCTCCAGGGAGGTGCGGGCAAGATGTCGTATTCCGCGGGGGGAATACGACAGGTATGGTGTAGTCCCGTCGGTCACGGAGGATGACCGATGGGTACTGGGTGTCCAGAGTGCCGTGCCGGGTCACCCCGGTCCGGCACTTGTGGACAAGTCTCAGGTACACCAGGAAGAAGTCCTGTCCCTATGCGATGAGGGTGTGAGGGCAGCGATGAGCGCTGTCAACCACTCTTATCGTCTCCTTCAGTCGGTGTGGGCTGAAGCGGGGCAGGCCACCCTGTGCCACCTGTGGCGCTTTCATGTGTCAATGACGGCCTGGTGCTGTCGATGGACGCATTGGCAAGGGTGCAAGCGCGTGTGACGAAATCCAGGAGGCAAATGGTCATTGACCATATGCGTCCGGCTACGGCAGTCAGGGAGCGTCTCCTTGGGACACCCCTGACAGGGCCTAGCATCTTCGGTGGCCAAGCGTGGGCCATCTTAGAGGATACCGCCAGTATCGCGCAGAATCGGTTAGTGGTAAACCTACGGCTAGAGCTAGTGCGGCAAGCGCATGCACTAGAGCCTGTGGGGAAACCGCTAACGGGACAACCTTCAAAGGAGCAGAAGAAGCATAAGGGCAAGGCGAAAGTTAGGCCTGTTGCGACTTCTGCTTCAGCTGGGGTTTCGGAGCCGCCGCCGGCGAAGAAGCCCAGGAAGGTTGTAGAGACGCCTACCCTCCCCAATGTTGCTCCTGACCTAGAGGCGGGAAGGGCAAGGGGAAGGGTAAGGGTAAGGCCTCAAAGGGCGGACAGAAGGGGCCGAAGCGTACCTGAGGGTACGAAAGCTCCCTTCATATCCGCCTGGACCGCGCCTGTGCGACAGGAACAGCGGTGCCAGTTATACCCGTCGTGCCTAGAACGAAATGGTTCTCTCTCTCTCTCGTTAAGAAAGAGTGGGGGGGCGGACTGCGAGCCGGACAACCCCGTTAGACGTCGAGGCGTCTATGGTGGGTGGAAGGCTCATGCGTTTCGTCGAGGCCTGGCAAGGTGTGACGTCAGACAGTCTGGTCCTGGGATGGTTATCCCAGGGTTACATGCCGGAGTGGTGGGACTTTCCACCTCAAAATCTGTCTTTGGCACCTGTCTGGACACCCGTACCAAGGGAGCCAGACAAGTTAGAAGCCGTTCAAAAGGAAGTGTCGGGTTTGCTTCTGAAGGGAGCAATAAAACCAGCAAATCGAAACACTCCAGGCTTCTATTCAAACATGTTCCTTGTCCCCAAGAGCACAGGGGGATGGAGACCCATACTCAATCTCAGGCCATTAAATTGGTTTATCCATACGCCTCGGTTCCAGATGGAAACACCGAGGTCGGTAATGGCGGGATTGAGGAAAGGAATGTGGTGTGTATCGATCGATCTGAAAGATGCATATTTCCACATTCCGATGAATCGGAGTTGGCACAGGTTTCTGAGATTTGCGTTTCAGAATCAAGTATGGGAGTTTACAGTTCTCCCGTTTGGCCTGTCGACAGCTCCGAGGGTTTTCACAAGAGTGGTCCTTGCGGTGACAGCGTTTCTCAGAAAAGAGAACGTGGCGCTACACACCTACATAGACGACTGGCTGCTCAAGGCAGACTCGGCAGCCAGGTTGAACGTGGATACTGCTCTGACTCTGAAGTTACTTTCAGATCTAGGCTGGATAGTCAACGAGGAGAAATCCGAGTTGACGCCCACTCAACGTTTCGTTTATTTGGGGATGCGATTCGACCTCGAGGAGGGCAGGGTTTACCCGTCAGAGCCCAGAGTGGTGTCTCTGTTAGCCATCCTCAGGAGTTTTCGAGTGGGAAACCACATTCAGGCGAGGCGGTTCCTTCAGATGCTGGGCATGATGGTCTCCATGGAGCAGGTTATCCCGTACGCTGCTCTAATGCGAAGACCTATCCAGTTGTATCTGATGTCTCTGTGGAAACAGAGAACAGAGCCCCTGTCAAAACTGTTGCCAGTTTTGGAGCCGATAATATCGCATCTGCTATGGTGGAAACAGCGTCAGAATCTCCTAATAGGGGTTTCGCTGCACCTACCCCACCCCCAGCTGTCCGTCTACACGGATGCATCGCTGGAAGGGTGGGGTGCCTGCCTGGGAGAACCAGGTCTCGGGCACATGGACTCTCCCGGAGAGTCAGCTGCATATCAATCTGTTGGAAATGATGGCAGTGGAACTGGCATTGGAAGAGTTCCTTCCGATGATCAGTGGCAGGGTGATATTGATACGGTCGGTCAATTCGACAGTAGTATCATATATAAATCGCCAAGGCGGGACCAGGTCGCCCACTCTGTGTATCAGGGTGTGGCACTTGATTCAATGGTGCAGGAATTACTCGGTTGTTTTGAAAGCAGCTCGTATTCCTGGCCGATTGAACATTCTGGCGGATGCTTTGTCTCGCAGACAGAGAATCCTGCCAACAGAATGGTCCCTCAACTCTCCAGTTCTGCGACGGATCTTCGAGCATTGGGGCAAACCCAATGTGGACTTGTTCGCCACAAAGGAAAATGCTCAAATCATGACATATGTCTCGCCGATTACAGATCCAAATGCCGTCGATACAGACGCTCTGGCGATAAGCTGGAGAGGGATGCACGCTTACGCGTACCCACCCACCATTCTTCTACCGAAGGTTTTGGTGAAGGTCAGGGAGGAACCGTGTCTGGTCCTGCTAATAGCGCCGTATTGGCCGAGCAGGGCGTGGTTCACGGATCTTCTAGATCTGCTGGTGGAAAATCCTGTGCAGTTGCCCGAGATTCCGAACATAATCTCCCAGGCCAAGGGACGCTTCCTACACGAGCGTCCCGAGATGTTTAATGACTGTGTGGATGTTATCAAACAACGTTCCACGTCGGAAGGCTTTTCTCGACAGGCTGCTGATTTCATCGCGGCTGCGAGAAGTAGGTCAACCTTCAAGTCATATAACAACAAGGTTAACAGATTTGCAGACTGGTGTGAAGAAAAGGGTATTGATACCTTTCAATCCACTATCAGCAAATAGCAGACTTTCTCTGTGAGCTGTTCTTTTGAGGACTAGCTCCCGTCACAGTTGCTGGATACAAGTCAGCTTTGGCATCATTTATCCCTTGTCTAGCCAACAGGGATAGTCCAGAGGTGGCCCAGTTAAATGTGATGTTGAGGGAATGAGCAATCTCCGACCGAGACAACCGGTAGTCATTCCAGCCTGGAGTCTATCTTTAGTGCTTAATGTACTGGCCAAGCACCCTTTCGAACCGTTGCGTTCGGCTAGTCTAAAGCATTTGACTCTAAAGGCGGTTTTTCTATTGGCAGCTTCCTCAGCTAGAAGGCGCAGTGAGATCCATGCGCTTTCGGCAGAGAGGAACCGATTTATTGTTTCTGGAGAAGGTCTGCGTCTTCTGCCAAGAGCAGAGGTTATGTCAAAGAACCAATCTTTGAGATATCCCGGCAAACCGATCATTATACCGAAGTTAACTAGGTTTGATCGTGATGCCAGTGTCTGGTGCCCGGTCCGTGCTTTGACTAAGTACAAGAAACGGACTGACTCGTTACGGTCGAACGATAGACATCTGTGGATCTGCCATAAAAAGTCTTATGGCGCCGCATCCATGGATACTATCTCTCGTTGGGTGGTCGAATGCATTCAGACTACTCACGAGATGGCGACTGGGCACCAGGTGCAAGGCGTAAGGGCAGACAATGTCAGAGGAATAGCCGCCTCGACCGCCCTTTTACAATGGTGTTCCGTTATAGGACATCATGGCCGTTGCACAATGGCACTGTGAGTCCTCATTCACGGATTACTATATGAGGGATGTGTCAGACTCAGCCAATCCACTCGCTTTAGCTGTTTTGAAACGATAGTTAGTGACCATACTGCTTTTCACCCTTTTCTCACTTCGGTAAGAAAAGAACCTAAAGCAGGCAAGGTCAGGCGAGAGGATGTCAACCAGATTGTGTCACTGATGGCCGAACCGGTGAATGGTTGTAGGCGGTACGTCTGAAGTCCTGTTATCATAAGGTAATTCAACAAGTGAGAGTTTTTTGTATTATGTATATGTATCATGTTCATTCATCGTATATATTCATGCTCATTCCCAGGCTAATACAAGCGATATGCAGGGAGTAGTTAACCCTCTTGGCATATTGGTGTTTTCAGGCGAGATACATGTTCGTTAGTTCTCTCCCTTTTCTTAGGAGGAAAAAGGGGGGGGGAGCTGTGACGCGAATGTGATTCGGTTCCGTAAACTTGACGGTCCTTTTAGGTCTCCGTTAGTCAAGTTTGAAGTCTAAAATCTTTCTCCAAGGGGCAAAATTAGCATGTATGGCTTGCCCCTTCCCACCAGGTTACTGATCAAATCTGGTGTATATCAGAAGTAACAGAATGGTGAGTATTGATCGAAGGAGAATGCAGGAAATGTCAATTTCCCTTTCTCCGAGATCTAACAATACTCACCATTCTGTTACGGACCCAGCCTCCCAGCCCCACGGAGGCAAGCCATAGTTTTCTCTTGTTTGGTGGCTATGCAAACAATATGAGCTCTATGGTAAACGGGTACTCGGCAGTGGGGAGCCGGGTACCCGGTTCCCAGGAGTCGGTAAAGCTTTCTAAGTCTATAATCCTAGAGCCGCTGTCAGGGCCAGCTGTATATCAGAAGTAACAGAATGGTGAGTATTGTTAGATCTCGGAGAAAGGGAAATTGACATTTCCTGCATTTGCAGGCATAGCGAATACTATTTTTGATTATTTACCACTGGCATGACTGGCTCGATAGACAAGCCAGTCATTCAAAAGTTTTCAAAAATAGTATTCTCCTGGCCTGCAAATGGACATTTATTTACATGATGTTTGACATTTACATTATACATACAGTGTTAACCCGTTGAACCTAAAACACAAAATACCAAATTCCATTTATAACATAAGGATATTATGTTGTATATTTTGAAGCTTATTTGTCTGGGAGGTGTTTCTGCCATAGGTAGCAACAGGTTCCAGTCAAACTAGTTTCAAAATATTAAACGCCTTTCCTGTATAGTGGTCTAGATGATATAGGGTTATGTAAACAGGTGAAAACAATCTTTTGTCTAATGAACTGACTATATTAGATCAATCAGTTCTTTACCACTTTACTTGTCAGAAGCATTATGTTTTCTTTTCTGCTTTACCAGAAACATAGTGTGCTTGAGCAAGTTAGAAAACAACACTGTTTTGTATTTACTCTTTTGGCTAGCTTGCCATTAAAGGTTCAATTCTAATATTTACATGTACTGAATAGTGTTTGATAATTATATAATATCATTATTACACATTGTAACATTGGTTAGCATATTAAATAAGCATATATGTCATTTAACAAACATATGTTCAGATTAGTTTAAATGGTCAGTCTTGGACAGGTTTAAACCCTTTTGGGCAGGTTTTGGACAATGTCCGCTCAAAGTTAGTTTTCGACAGTCCAAACCTAACTCTGCCATTTACGGGTAATGTTGACACCAGAGGGGTTAGATTAGGCTTTCAATTAATCAAATAATTGCAAAACACATGAAATTAATAATTACTATTCTAATTTAGTAGTAGGAGCTGCTGTGAGTACTTTATAAGATGGTTAGATTGGAAATTAATACTACATTACTCACAGCTTCTAGTATTCATTATGTAAAACACATGTACGAAGTATTCTGAGATTAAGTTGATTATTGAACATGTTTTTCATATGAAAAGTATTGACAACCATAACATTTTGTAGTATATATAGTTCCTATCACCATTATTGATTAACCATTTCACATATGAATTCCCCATATCTCATTTTCAAGGCAACCATACCGGAAAATTGTTGAATATTTTGAAATTAGACTGGAAGCTGTTGTTGCTTTAGACGGCAACCTAAAGCAGCAACATCTTCCAGTCAAATTAATTTCAAAATATTCAACAGAATAAGATTTATAATATCATAAAGAATTGACTTTTCCAGGGATATGTGTGTGAAAGGGTTACTCCTACAATCACTACAATAGATGAAACATTTCTAACCTATTGCTATATTCCATTAAATAATCCTTGTCGTTGCCAGTCAAATTAATTTCAAAATATTCAATATTTCTGTATGCGGTTGCTTTGAATTTGAGATGCTGGCAGAATGAAATGTTTAAATTGAGTGCACTAAACACATATACAGCATGTACATATACGACAATTGCTATGTTTCAATGGAAACCGTTTATTGGTCAATTGCCTCTGATCGAGAAATTCATTTCTCCTTCGATCAATACTCACCATTCTGTTACTTCTGATATACAGCTGGCCTTGACAGCGGCTCTAGGATTATAGACTTAGAAAGCTTTACCGACTCCTGGGAACCGGGTACCCGGCTCCCCACTGCCGAGTACCCGTTTACCATAGAGCTCATTCTTGTTTGCATAGCAACAAGTGCAATACATGCTTTTCGCATTAGGGATTTTAGTGTTTTTTAAAAAGATTCTAAGTCTTTAATCGGTGATAGTTTGTGCGCTAAAGGAATAACTAAGGACTATGGAGAATACCGCCCAAGACAACCAGGTTGTATTGTTCTTTATATCCATAGTTAAAAGACTTAGGTCTCTAAATTTCGTTGTGTCGCATGTTCCAATTTCTAACCACCATAGAATCTGGGACGTGTGCTAGCAACGATATATGCCAGACGATCGCCTTCTTTAAACCCCAACAGGCGATCGGCAGATATGAAAATAGGTGTTTGCTACGGTATTTCTAACACGAATATCGGCTGACGTCGTTCTCCGTAGAATCCGAGCGGGTGACGTCACACCCGATCGCTCGGATGTTTATGTGAAGAAAAATTTTTTCATTAATTCGCGCATCTTGTTCTGGGTGCTGCGTACTAAAAAATGGTACCGGAAACTTTAGAATGATCAAGTTTTTCGTGTGATCACGATCGGTTTGCAATGATCGGTGGTTTCAAAATTCTTGAGTAGATGCGTGGTCTGCGGTTTTACCGTGTGAGACAGCAGTTGTTATACATTTTGTTGTTTTCTTCACATATCGTGCTGCGTTCGTTAGGAGTATAATTTATATTGATTAGTAAATATACCCTGAATGCTATGCGATATGATTCCTGGAGCCGTTACACATCCTGTAGGATCTATTATGGGTGTGTTGTGCCCGCCGCGTTCTTGTCGTCATAATCAATGCGATCGTTGTTGTAACGTGGCGGGGTGGGGTGCGGGAGGTTACGGTTAATTTATGAGTCAAAATATTTGAAAATTAATTGTCTGCCTTCCATCCGTGTCTCGTTCCGCTTGTTTATTGTAGGTTTGTGCTTATTTTATAGGCCAAGCCAGCCCCGCCATCATGTGACGACTGCCATAAGTTTGTCCGTGTTATGTTCAAGGACCATGTCTGTTTTAGGTGTGCCCTGTGTAATATAGATCATAGGTGTAATGTTTGTGCAGTGTGGTCCGTCGAAACGATGGTTAAGTTCCTTGCCCAGAAGGACTTGGCTGGGTCTGACGCGGGGTCAGGCGGTCCGAGAGGAAATCGTGGAGCGCCCGGTTCGGCCGGTGGGGGTGCTCCACGTCCCCAGCTGGAGGTGGCGGAGATGGCACCGCCGGCGTGGTTTGGTCCGGCTATGCAGGGTTTTCTGCATAGCGTTCTGCCCACGCTGGTGTCGTCCCTGCTACCAAAGGTTGGGGGGCAGTTTCTCCCCATGCCTGGTACGGATCCTGTCTTCGGACAGGATTCTGGACTGGTTACCGAGGGGGCCGTCTCGTACGGTTCTGTCTCTCTGCGGCCACCTCCGGGTGGTCCAGTAGCGGTGGCCGGTCCGTCAGGTGTGGGAGCCGTCCGCCAGGACGGCTCCACGGTTTATTCGTCTAGTGACGGCTCTTCGGAGTCTGAAGACGATGAGGCCGAGGAGGAGAAGTTGCTGCGGCCCGTGAAGCCGCAGGTGGAGAATATGGAGGTTGATTCCGTCCTGGACGGAACCGGCCTCCATTTGTCTGGTTTGGCGCAAGCCAGGTCAGCGGCTCCGCCTGCGGCTGAGGCCAATCCGTTACCGTGCACCGGTTCCACGCGGCTTGGTTTGTCACCAGCCGTCAGGGGAACCGGTGTGCCGGGCCAGGCGTGGTACTCACCTATCTCGCCTGGTCTGGCAGCCGGACATGGGGTGCCGTTGGCGCCCGTGGCTGGCGACGGTTACGGGTCCGTACGGTTTTCCGTGCGGACCTACCCCATGGACCGGAGTGTTTCATGGGGTGGCGGCGGAACCATGTGGTAGCGGAGTGCCTGGCGTGTCAGCCGTGGCTCCTGGCCGGGAGGCCATGGCTGGCAGACCCGTAAGCATGTCAACGGGTGACGTGTTTGCGGGGGTATCTTCTTCGGAGATAGACTGGTCTGATGCTCTGGCGTGGCTAGCCAGAGTTGACCCGTCTGTGGTTTCGGCCACGGCCGATGAAGATGCGCCCCGTCCGTCGGTTGCGTCGATTAGGACGGGGATTTTGCCCGCGGCCCGGATCCAGTCAGTGGGACTGGATCCACGGTTCATTGATTTGTTGGATGCTATTTATAGTAAACAACTGATGACCAAGGGTCAGCTCCCTGCGGCCTCCAGGGAGGTGCGGGCAAGGTGTCGTATTCCGCGGGGTGAATACGACAGGTATGGTGTAGTCCCGTCGGTCACTGAGGATGACCGATGGGTACTGGGCGTCCAGAGTGCGGGGTCGGGTGGTCCCGGTCCGGCACTAGTGGATAAAGCCCAGGTACACCAGGAAGAAGTCCTGGCCCTATGCGATGAGGGTGTGAGGGCAGCCATGAGCGCTGTCAATCACTCCTATCGTCTACTTCAGTCGGTGTGGGCTGAAGCGGGGGCAGGCCACCCTGTGCCACCTGTGGCGCTATCGTGCGTTAATGACGGCTTGGTGCTGTCAATGGACGCATTGGCAAGGGTGCAAGCGCGTGTGACGAAGTCCAGGAGGCAAATGGTCATTGACCATATGCGTCCGGCTACGGCAGTCAGGGAGCGTCTTCTTGGGACGCCCCTGACAGGGCCTAGCATCTTTGGTGGCCAGGCGCGGGCCATCTTAGAGGACACCGCCAGTATTGCGCAGAATCGGTTAGCGGTGAATCTCCAGCTAGAGCTGGTGCGGCAAGCGCACGCACTAGGGGCTGTGGGCAAGCCGCTAACCGGACAGCCTTCGAAGAAACAGAAGAAGCATAAGGGCAAGGCGAAAGCCAGGCCTATTGCGACTTCTGTTTCGGCTGGGTTTTCTGAGCCGCCGCCGGCAAAGAAACCCAGGAAGGCTGTAGAGGCGCCTACCCTCCCCAATGTTGCTCCTGACCGCCCTAGAGGTGGTAAGGGCAAGGGGAAGGGTAAGGGTAAGGCCTCAAAGGGCGGACAGAAGGGGCCGAAGCGTACCTGAGGGTACGCAAGCTCCCTTCATATCCGCCTGGACCGCACCTGTGCGACAGGAACAGCGGTGCCAGTTATACCCGTCGTACCTAGAACGAAATGGTTCTCACTCTCTCTCGTTAAGAAAGGGGGGGGGGGGCGGACTGCGAGCCGGACAACCCCGTTAGACGTCGAGGCGTCTATGGTGGGTGGAAGGCTCATGCGTTTCGTCGAGGTTTGGCGAGGTGTGACGTCAGACAGTCTGGTCCTGGGATGGTTATCCCAGGGTTACATGCCGGAGTGGTGGGACTTTCCGCCACAAAATCTGTCTTTGGCACCAGTCTGGACACCCGTACCAAGGGAGCCAGACAAGTTAGAAGCCGTTCAAAAGGAAGTGTCGGGTTTGCTTCTGAAGGGAGCAATAAAACCAGCAAACCGGAACACTCCAGGCTTCTATTCAAACATGTTCCTTGTCCCCAAGAGCACGGGGGGATGGAGACCCATACTCAATCTCAGGCCATTAAATTGGTTTATCCATACGCCTCGGTTCCAGATGGAAACACCGAGGTCGGTAATGGCGGGATTGAGGAAAGGAATGTGGTGTGTATCGATCGATCTGAAAGATGCATATTTCCACATTCCGATCAATCGGAGTTGGCACAGGTTTCTGAGATTTGCGTTTCAGAATCAAGTATGGGAGTTTACAGTTCTCCCGTTTGGCCTGTCGACAGCTCCGAGGGTTTTCACAAGAGTGGTCCTTGCGGTGACAGCGTTTCTCAGAAAAGAGAACGTGGCGCTACACACCTACATAGACGACTGGCTGCTCAAGGCAGACTCGGCAGCCAGGTTGAACGTGGATACTGCTCTGACTCTGAAGTTACTTTCAGATCTAGGCTGGATAGTCAACAAGGAGAAATCCGAGTTGACACCCACTCAACATTTCGTTTATTTGGGAATGCGATTCGACCTCGAGGAGGGCAGGGTTTACCCGTCAGAGCCCAGAGTGGTGTCTCTGTTAGCCATCCTCGGGAGTTTTCGAGTGGGAAACCACATTCAGGCGAGGCGGTTCCTTCAGATGCTGGGCATGATGGTCTCCATGGAGCAGGTTATCCCGTACGCTGCTCTAATGCGAAGACCTATCCAGTTGTATCTGATGTCTCTGTGGAAACAGAGAACAGAACCCCTGTCAAAACTGGTGCCAGTTTTGGAGCCGATAATATCGCATCTTCTATGGTGGAAACAGCGTCAGAATCTCCTAATAGGGGTTTCGCTGCACCTACCCCACCCCCAGCTGTCCGTCTACACGGACGCATCGCTGGAAGGGTGGGGTGCCTGCTTGGGAGAACACCAAGTCTCGGGCACATGGACTCTCCCGGAGAGTCAGCTGCATATCAATCTGTTGGAAATGATGGCAGTGGAACTGGCGTTGGAAGAATTCCTTCCGATGATCAGGGGCAAGGTGATATTGATACGGTCGGACAATTCGACAGTAGTATCATATATAAATCGCCAAGGAGGGACCAGGTCGCCCACCCTGTGCATCAGGGTGTGGCACTTGATTCAATGGTGCAGGAATTACTCGGTTGTTTTGAAAGCAGCTCATATTCCTGGCCGATGCTTTGTCTCGCAGACAGAGAATTCTGCCAACAGAATGGTCCCTCAACCCTCCAGTTCTACGACGGATCTTCGAGCATTGGGGCAAACCCAACGTGGACTTGTTCGCCACAAAGGAAAATGCTCAAATCATGACATATGTCTCGCCGATTCCAGATCCAAATGCCGTCGATACAGACGCTCTGGCGATAAGCTGGAGAGGGATGCACGCTTACGCGTATCCACCCACCATTCTTCTACCGAAGGTATTGGTGAAGGTCAGGGAGGAACCGTGTCTGGTCCTGTTAATAGCGCCGTATTGGCCAAGCAGGGCGTGGTTCACGGATCTTCTAGATCTGCTGGTGGAAAATCCTGTGCAGTTGCCCGAGATTCCGAACATAATCTCCCAGGCGAAGGGACGCTTCCTACACGAGCGTCCCGAAATGTTCAAATTGACTGCGTGGATGTTGTCAAACAACGTTCCACGTCGGAAGGCTTTTCTCGACAGGCTGCTGATTTCATCGCAGCTGCGAGAAGGAGGTCAACCTTCAAGTCATATAACAACAAGGTTAACAGATTTGCAGACTGGTGTGAAGAAAAGGGTATTGATACCTTTCAATCCACTATTCAGCAAATAGCAGATTTTCTCTGTGAGCTGTTCTTTACAGGACTAGCTCCCGTCACAATTGCTGGATACAAGTCAGCTCTGGCATCAGTTATCCCTTGTCTAGCCAACAGGGATAGTCCAGAGGTGGCCCAGTTAAACGTGATGTTGAAGGGAATGAGCAATCTCCGACCGAGACAACCGGTAGTCATTCCAGCCTGGAGTCTATCTTTAGTGCTTAATGTACTGGCCAAGCACCCATTCGAACCATTGCGTTCGGCTAGTCGAAAGCATTTGACTCTAAAGGCGGTCTTTCTATTGGCAGCTTCCTCAGCTAGAAGGCGCAGTGAGATCCATGCGCTTTCGGCAGAGAGGAACCGATTTATTGTTTCTGGAGAAGGTCTGCGTCTTCTGCCAAGAGCAGAATTTATGTCAAAGAACCAATCTTTGAGATATCCCGGCAAACCGATCATTATACCGAAGTTAACCAGGTTTGATCGTGATGCCAGTGTCTGGTGCCCGGTCCGTGCTTTGACTAAGTACAAGAAACGGACTGACTCGTTACGGTCGAACGATAGACATTTGTGGATCTGCCATAAAAAGCCTTATGGCGCCGCATCCATGGATACTATCTCTCGTTGGGTGGTCGAATGCATTCAGACTACTCATGAGATGGCGACTGGGCACCAGGTGCAGGGCGTAAGGGCACACGATGTTAGAGGAATAGCCGCCTCGACCGCCCTTTACAATGGTGTTCCGTTAGAGGACATCATGGCCGTTGCACAATGGCACTGTGAGTCCTCATTTACGGATTACTATATGAGGGATGTGTCAGACTCAGCCAATCCACTCGCTTTAGCTGTTTTGAAACGATAGTTAGTGACCACACTGCTTTTCCCCTTTTTTCACTTTGGTAAGAAAAGAACCTAAAGCAGACATGGTCAAGCGAGAGGATGTCAACCAGATTGTGTCACTGATGGCCGAACCGGTGTATGGTTGTAGGCGGTACGTCTGAAGTCCTGTTATCATAAGGTAATTCAACAAGTGAGAGTTTTTTGTATTATGTATATGTATCATGTTCATTCATCTTATATATTCATGCTCATTCTCAGGCTAATACAAGCGATATGCAGGGAGTAGTTAGCCCTCTTGGCATATTGGTGTTTTCAGGCGAGATACATGTTCGTTAGTTCTCTCCCTTTTCTTAGGAGGAAAAAGGGGGGGGGGGCTGTGACGCGAATGTGATTCGGTTCCGTAAACTTGACGGTCCTTTTAGGTCTCCGTTAGTCAAGTTTGAAGTCTAAAATCTTTCTCCAAGGGGCAAAATTAGCATGTATGGCTTGCCCCTTCCCACCAGGTTACTGATCAAATCTGGTGTATATCAGAAGTAACAGAATGGTGAGTATTGATCGAAGGAGAATGCAGGAAATGTCAATTTCCCTTTCTCCGAGATCTAACAATACTCACCATTCTGTTACGGACCCAGCCTCCCAGCCCCACGGAGGCAAGCCATAGTTTTCTCTTGTTTGGTGGCTATGCAAACAATATGAGCTCTATGGTAAACGGGTACTCGGCAGTGGGGAGCCGGGTACCCGGTTCCCAGGAGTCGGTAAAGCTTTCTAAGTCTATAATCCTAGAGCCGCTGTCAGGGCCAGCTGTATATCAGAAGTAACAGAATGGTGAGTATTGTTAGATCTCGGAGAAAGGGAAATTGACATTTCCTGCAATCTGCCATAAAAAGCCTTATGGCGCCGCATCTATGGATACTATCTCTCGTTGGGTGGTCGAATGCATTCAGACTACGCATGAGATGGCGACTGGGCACCAGGTGCAGGGCGTAAGGGCACACGATGTTAGAGGAATAGCCGCCTCGACCGCCCTTTACAATGGTGTTCCGTTAGAGGACATCATGGCCGTTGCACAATGGCACTGTGAGTCCTCATTTACGGATTACTATATGAGGGATGTGTCAGACTCAGCCAATCCACTCGCTTTAGCTGTTTTGAAACGATAGTTAGTGACCACACTACTTTTCCCCTTTTTTCACTTTGGTAAGAAAAGAACCTAAAGCAGGCATGGTCAAGCGAGAGGATGTCAACCAGATTGTGTCACTGATGGCCGAACCGGTGTATGGTTGTAGGCGGTACGTCTGAAGTCCTGTTATCATAAGGTAATTCAACAAGTGAGAGTTTTTTGTATTATGTATATGTATCATGTTCATTCATCTTATATATTCATGCTCATTTCCAGGCTAATACAAGCGATATGCAGGGAGTAGTTAACCCTCTTGGCATATTGGTGTTTTCAGGCGAGATACATGTTCGTTAGTTCTCTCCCTTTTCTTAAGAGGAAAAAGGGGGGGGGGCCTGTGACGCGAATGTGATTCGGTTCCGTGAACTTGACGGTCCTTTTAGGTCTCCGTTAGTCAAGTTTGAAGTCTAAAATCTTTCTCCAAGGGGCAAAATTAGCATGTATGGCTTGCCCCTTCCCACCAGGTTACTGATCAAATCTGGTGTATATCAGAAGTAACAGAATGGTGAGTATTGATCGAAGGAGAATGAAGGAAATGTCAATTTCCCTTTCTCCGAGATCTAGCAATACTCACCATTCTGTTACGGACCCAGCCTCCCAGCCCCACGGAGCCAAGCCATAGTTTTCTCTTGTTTGGTGGCTATGCAAACAATATGAGCTCTATGGTAAACGGGTACTCGGCAGTTGGGAGCCGGGTATCCGGTTCCCAGGAGTCGGTAAAGCTTTCTAAGTCTATAATCCTAGAGCCGCTGTCAAGGCCAGCTGTATATCAGAAGTAACAGAATGGTGAGTATTGTTAGATCTCGGAGAAAGGGAAATTGACATTTCCTTCAATCGTATAGAACACAGGCAACTGATGCTGAGCAACTATGAGTAATCAATTTGTATACATTATACAGTACCATTTTTGAAAAAAATAAAATAAAAATTAATTAACATATGTACAATGCTCTTGTGCTAGCCATGTCAGCCTAAAATTTGTTATTTAACTTTTACTGGCCCTACCATCCAGACCCAGAATTAGCAGTGATCTTCATAAACCATGCAGCCAAAAAAGATGCTATTATTTAAATTTAACCACAGTAGGAATAAGGCACTAATTCTAGTAAGAAATTGGAAAAAAAAGTTGACCTTGTCAAGACCTATACATCCATTCATTATGGACATATTTACATTTTCTAGACACATAACATCTTGACGATTGAAGAGTTAATGAGCTATGTTATTGCTTTTCAGGTTCGCAATTCATGTATCAACTGTGTCCAGAATCTGTAGGACCTACTTTGACCGTCTACATCGTCGGTTCAGGCAAATTCCGATATGGCCATCAAAGCACATGGTGGATAAACATATGCCTGAGTG
>JAVVLW010003229.1:0-10059 GCA_034401795.1 Chaetoderma sp. LZ-2023a | reverse complement strand
GGACATATATTCTCTACACCTACAATTGTCTTAATGCATGCTCTGTGCTGGTCATGGAAAGTCATGTAATCGGAGAATTTCTAATTAAGGCCTGGAAATCTTGGAAATCAGCTTGTTTTCTCTTTAGGGTATTCTGAACCAATCAGATTAGGATATGTTTAGAAAAATTCCTTGATGATGAACTTCGGATCTGCCATTGTAGCGTGATATTTGCGTCTGCCATTATTTATGATTCTATTGCTCTCATTGTGCAATGCTCAGTATAGAACATTCCTGTAATGCTAATGATAATCATTGTACCATTGTCATCAGAGCTGCCTCAATAGCATACATAGTAAGAGTATAGTAGTTCTATTCTAATGGATGAATCCAGGTTTACCTATGCCCCGCCCATTTCTAGCTATGCTCCACCCATGCTTTTCCCTATCCCTGAACTCGGAATCTTAATTTCCAGAAAACTACAGTAAGCTGTTCAATATTTTGAAACTATTTTGACTGGGTGCTATTGCTGTGGCAGCAACAGCGCCCGACCAAATTCATTTCATACAACTTGACGGACTATTAATTGTTTATGACGGACTATATCGCATCATTCTTGTATTATTGTGATTTTACCCTATGTAGTTGATTAATGATGTCATAGGATTGATCGATAAAATGGATTCCTCTATTGTCTATATTCTATGCTAGATGTTATCACGTGAAATGTGCTGGGCTAGATATGGTTGTAACAGGTTGACTGAAATATTGTTGCTGGCTTTAGCAATTGCTATAGGCTCTGAAGACGATTGTCACTGAATTTTTCTAAATATTTCCTAAACTTCATGCTTCAGTCGAACTCTATGTCATGGAAGGAACTATGGCAAGTTAATGCTTCACATCTTGGAGTTCCAGCCTCCTGTCCTGTTTCAGGCCAATCATACTTGTAAGCCATTAATCCTATCATGGTCAAAGCTGGCCAAAATGGCCTTGCAGATCAAGCGGAGGGTATTTTTTAAAGTTTACAATGTTCTGGAATGGCTTGGACAATAATCTAGTCATTCCAGTGGTAAATTTTCAAAAGTAGACCATTTGCCTGTCAATGGGATATTCAATAAGAAAATATGTGGGATTTTTTTTCACCATTCTTGACCGTTAAAGGGTTAAATATGTTAAAACTAAGTTAACTGTAAGATGGCAACAGCGGTTGTTATTACACCACAAAAACATCCATTACCATTCAATCCCTACTTGCTAAATCAATTATCTGCATTTAGCTACCAGAAATAAGATTTTATGCTTGCATACACTCCTCCCCATGCATATTCCTATAAATATGGACCCTCAACTAGGCTACTGGTTAGGCCCATCTCCAGTATATTAACTGATATAGACTGGCACCAGTCTGTACTCACTCCATAGTGACGCCTGTCGCTAAGCGCCCTTGCGCATGCGCACTGGAGCCCAAATAGGAAACAGATTCACTTTTCAATTATTCTGCTAGCATTATCAGAAAGTTTTTATAGCTTTGCGCTGTGTCAGTTTATTATTGAAGGACTTCCTCACGCTAGATATGCCTACTATGAAGTCGATCCTCCCAAAATTATGTTTTTGGAAGTATTTCGTGCTTATATTGAACTTTATAACTATGTATATAAATGTTAACGGTTTTCGCGGGGTTTTGTTTTCGTGGTAACAACCTTAATATGCCTAAGTCATCATCATCTAAAATAAACCCTCTAAAAGAAAAAATTACTCCAGTGAGCCCTTATTCACTTTCAGTTTAGTGCATTACAAGGAATCACGTTTATTTCCCTATGAAAGATTGTTGTCTTGTCGTTAGGGATTTTTGAATTTGAACTTTTCCGGCCTATCTTTGAAATGCGTTTGCATGTTTCTAGACTCCTTTTAACGAAAAAAATCAATCTGTGACCGAGTTCACTCTGTGGGGTATGGAGGACATGTCTGTTTAAAGTGCACTACGTGTACCCCCACATCGATGTGTGGGCTTTGCATAGGGTGGTCTGCGTTCGTGTCTAAGGTTTTCTTTAAGGATTATTCGTCCTAACAGCGCTGCCCTCTGGTTGTTCCCCCACCCCCACCCCCGTTGCTGTTAAGTATAAGCTGTGTCTTTTGTTAATCTAATGTATCTAAACCATCAGCAACGGAGGGGTGGGGGGGGTGTCTTCTTCGGAGAATGCTGAAGCCGGTTTGGTTTTGTATGCAAGATTCGAGTCATCTGCGTCTCTTCTGATCAAATAAGATCTTCCGACTTCCACTTCCGGTTGGGATGTAACTTCCAGTATAGCGGATGTATAAAGAAGAAACGGCATGACCCTCAAGCAGTGGTGGCGGCGGCGGCGGAAGCCCCCCATCCTAAACTCATATGCCAATGTCAAAGAGCAAAAAATTAGAGCAAATAATCTCTCGAAGGTGGACTCGAGCAGGTCACCGGGTCAAACCCATGTGAGTCTTGAAGTTGAAAAAAGAAGAAACGGCATGACCCTCAAGCAGTGGTGGCGGCGGCGGAAGCCCCCGTCCTAAACACATGCCAATGTCAAAGTCTTGGTCATTCCGGTTGTCAGAAATGTCCACAGATTGCCTGTAGCTAGTGTTCATCAGTTCCGGTCTGGCTTCCGGTTTGCGTATTTCTGGTTCCTATACTTATTCTGGTTTTTTACTGTACATCCAGGTTCAGTTTCCGGTTGTCTTCTTCCGGTTTGCGCATTTCCGTTTCCTATTTTTCCACTTCTGGATTCGTACATCCGGGGATAGGGTCATTACCGGTTTTCATTATGTTCTATGATTAACTTCCGGTTCTGTCCTCCTTTTTTGGATTTCCGGTGATAGCTCTTACTGAGATTCCAGGTTTTTCTTTCCTAGGATCTAGTCATCAGCTTGCCTAAGAGTTAGTCTTATTTCAGTAAGTGCATTTAAAATCGGAATATTTAATCGCTGAAAATATTAATTCCGAGACATTGCCAGTCTTGAAGTCTCTCTTGGAATTGTAGATATTCAGCTTTTATTCATTTATCAGTGAAACAATTTAACCAAATTAAAGACTTCCGACTGGTTGCCGGATGGGTTTTTGTTGCAGCCGATCATTCTTGTTCTCGCGAGATCTCCTACACTCAACGGGAGCAAGATCACGCATAGCACAAAGCTATGGCTCTATGTTTAGAGTGGCAGCCGATAAGTCAGTCTGTATTCTACGCATTATCGCTAGATACATAATTTTTAATTTCATCCAACTTTAACTGGCCAGTTGTCTCCGGGCCTTTTAGCCTTTTTTCGCACTCTTTTCCTCTTATGTCGGCAGTTGACATATTTATTTTAACCAAAGTGAGTTAATTTGTTGATGAAAATCCCTGTTTCTAGCGTAATTCTTAGTCTAATTCTGACAGGCGCTGAAAGGAAAAGATTCAGTAGTGGAGTCATAGGGAAGAGAATGACTAGGATTAATGATTACAAGAGCAAGAAGACGCTGAGAATAGAGAAATAAGACAAAAAGGATGAAGGAAGAAAGCCGAGTTTTTTCTTCTGCGTTGTCACAGTCATGGTTTTGGTGAGTCATTTCGCTTTGATTTTATATCGCTTTTTGTCTTTCAGCATTTTGTTTCGTGATTCAACCCGTAGTGTTTCATCATAATCAAATATCAGTGTTTTGTGTATTTAACATTCAAGCTGTTCCCGGAGATTCATTATTAATCTATCAATCATTCCTTTTATTGGCATATCAAACTCAATGACATCCGTCTTTACAAGATGATAATATTGGTTCTAAGTCTTTAAATATAAATAAGTAAAGATAAGTATAGGTCTCTTCCTTCATCCTCTGCCCCTTCTCCTCCTAAAGTTTTCTTCTAGTCATGTTCTCCTTCCTCTCTCTCTCTCTTTCCTCCTTTTTCCCTCCTCTGGGGTTTTCCCGTGTTTCATCTTCTATCAATCTTCTCCAGGGATCTTCTGGTCCTGTTCTTTCCTCTTCATCTTCCATTCTTCTTAATTCCTCTCTTCATCTTCTTCCTCCTTTGATCATCTTATCCGATTGTTTCTGTCGTTCTCTCTTTTGAGCTTGAGATTCAAATTGTTGATCAAGGTCTGGTTTTCTCATTGTTTTCCCAGCTTTTTGCTCTATTCTTTCAAGGTTTGCCGCTAGTGGCCTGAATCACTTTCCATGTCCTCTGATCAGGATGTTGTATCTGATCACATTCCTTCTGATCAATCTTATTCCTTTTCTGATTCTTTACAGTTTTCTTCTCTTCAAGCTTCCAGGAGGCCTTGCTCTCCTCTTTCCATTTGAACTGTTGATTATATGACCTCTGGTGACTCTTCTCATCGTTTTTCTTCTCCATCTCCTAATCCTTATAATTCTTAAATTCCCATTCGGATTGCTTAGACTCTTTCTCTTCCTTTTAAGGACGCGTTTTCTATAGACCCGCCTTCTTTTGTGTTGGCTTTTTCTTCTTCTAATTCTTCTTTCTTGTCTCCTCGGGTCCTTCCAATTGACAATTTGGTCATTAACATGTTAGTTTTCTTTGTGATTACTTACAAGTCACCATCTCTCCCTCCCTCCCTCCCTCCCTCCCTCCCTCCCTCCCCCCCCCTCTCTCTCTCTCTCTCTCTCTCTCTATTTCTCTCTGGATCTTCCTGGGAAGTTCTTTCCTCTCATGTTAGAGATTTTTCTAAGGTTAGTCAACCCCCTCTTAGTTCAAGGTCTAGTGGTAGGTCTTCACACAGAGGTGTTTCAAGCTAAGAGAGTGAAGGTGTGACCTCTGCCCGGGTAGGTCCAACCCTTCCTTCCACGTTATCTCTTCTCTTCCTCTTCTTGGGTCTTTGGATCCGTCGGTCCAGTGCCTTATACATACATGAGAGCGTTCAGCCTAGGGTGGGAATTACTACCCTGTCATTAAATCTTAATAAAATGAAATGATCTCTATTCACTCTGAAACATTCAAATCTGCATTAATTTAAATTTAACAAGGGGATATGACATGATTAAATCCCATGATTCTTACTCCCAAGTCAAGATGGAGACCATCTCCTAGATCATTTCCAGTCTAGATCAGGGTATGTGGTCGTTTTCCATTGACCAAAAAATGACGTCTTTCATGTTCTCATTCACCCTTCCTTCAGAAAATTCCTGGGATTTGCTTACAAAGATCGAGTTTGGCAGTTTCGCGCAGTCTCAGCCATGGCATGAATTTTACACCATCGTTCTATCCATCTACACATTTATATAGACGATTGGTTAGTAAAGCAGTCTTCCTCAGTTCTCTCAGGAATTCTTCCAGAGGTTTGGAGTCTGGCATGCAACCTAGGGTGGATTTTAAATCTAAAGAAATCAAGCCTAGGTCCCTCTCAAATCTTCACGCATCTAGGCGTTTCTTTCGATCTGGCTCAGGGTCTAAGTCTTCCCCTCAAATCCAAGAATAGAGGCTTTATCAGTGGCAATGGAAATCCTGTCTTCTTCCATGGTCTGAGCAAGATTTCTGCTAAGAGTGATAGGTTTGATGGTCAACGTAGAGAATGTTATTCCCTGGGCAGCGCTGATGAGAAGACCCTTCCAAATGTATTTAATGTCCCTTTGGAAGCAGTCGGTTCACTCTATTTACCATCAGAGAACACTTGATTTCTCATCTAGATTTTTGGAAAGATCGTTCTCTGCTTCTGATAGGTGTTGCACTGGTAAAGTCCTCCCCTCAGGCGATTATCATCACAGATGCTTCTCAGGAGGGATGGGGAGTGGTCTGGGACTCCCTGTCGGTTTCCGGTCTTTGGTCTCTGGAGGAGTCGACAGCTCATATCAACATTCTGGAATTGTGTGCTGTCAATAAGGCTCTCCTTTCATGGTCAGATCTTGTGATAGGTCTCAGTGTCGATTCGGTCGGACAATTCGAGTGGTCTCTTATATCACCAGGCAGGGGTTACAAGGTCATCCCTCCTTTGTCTAGAAGTGTGGAACCTTCTCTTATGGTGTCGCAAGAATCAGATTCTTCTAGTGTCTTATCATGTCCCAGGCTGTCTGAATTTTCTTGCGGATCAACTGTCACGTCCCAGCAAATTCACCCACACAGAGTGGCAGTTAAAGAGGTCGGTTGTCAAAGTGATTTTCAGTCTTATGGATCGTCCTCTGGTCGATCTGTTTGCGACATCTCTGAATGCTCAGATCTTCTCTTACATGCCTCCTTTTCCAGACAGTCACGCCCTGGCAGTGGATGCCGTGTCTCAGTCCTGGACAGGAATGTTCGTCTATGCATTCCCTCCAACGATTTTGATTCCATTAGTGTTGAAGAAGGTCAAAGAACAAATCTGTCAGATTCTTTTAATAGCTCCTTTTTGGCCAAAGAGGATTTGGTTTGTAGACCCTCTAGATCTCCTGGTAGACTTCTCTCGTCTTCTTCCATTCTCACAGGATCTGTCTCAACTAACAGGTCTTTGTCTTCATCCAAACCCGGAAATCTTCAGTCTGTGTGTTTGGAGAATATCGAAACTAAAGTCTACGAGATTAAAGTTTCTTCAAGATCTCCAGTAATTATCGATTCTTCCAGAAGAGAGTCAACCTGCATAGTTTACAAGTGTCGACTTAAATTTTTGGAGAATGGTGTTCAGACCAAGGTCTTGTGCCCGATTCTTTTTCTATTCCCCAAGTATTAGACTTTTTAACATATCTCTTTGATTCCTTACATTTATCAGCTAATACGTTTAGGGGATATAGATTTTCTCTGGCATTTTCTCTTCCTTGCCTTCTGTATGCCGATGTCAAGGACACTAAGACCGTTAATAGTTTTTATTAGAGGTCTAGGCAATATTCGTCCTCCGATAGCTAAGCCTTTACCTTCATGGAACTTGGCTTTGGTTCTGCAAGTTCTGACAGGTCGTCATTTTGAACCTCTTTCCTCTATTAGTATTAATGGCCTCTGCTAGAAGGCGTTCAGAAATTCATGCTTTTTCTGCTGAAAGGGAGAGATTTATAGTTTCAGGAGACGGTTTAGTTTTATATCCCAGAAGGGATTTTGTATCTAAAACTCAGTCTAACCGGTTTCCTGCTAGTCCGATCATCTTAAAATCATTATCCTCTTTTTCGCCTTCCGACAAACTCCGGTGTCCTTTTAGGGCATTAAGAATGTACAAACAGCGAATTGATTTCAAAGGATTTGATCCGTCCCTCATGGTTTTCTTATGCGGAAGAGAAAGGGCATTAAGAATGTACAAACAGCGAATTGATTTCAAAAGATTTGATCTGTCCCTCTAAGGGTTTTCTTATGCGGAAGAGTTAGCTAATCCGGTCTCAAAGTTTACGATATCCTGATGGATTTGGGAGACGATTAAGCTTTGATACGAGATTGCTTCTCTGGAACAAATTAATCTCTCCCATATTAAAGCTCACGATGTTAGAGGAATGGCTTCCTCTTTTGCGCTTTTTGCCGGTTCGTATTTAGATGAAGTCATGCAGGTTGCAGGATGGAAATCTGAATCCTCTTTTACAACCTTTTATCTGAAAGATCAGAGTGCAGCAGCCTCCTTCTTTCGTAAAATTACGATTTTAACCAAAATAGCCGAAGACCATTTACCAAGCACATCTCGCCATGTTCGTCTGTAAGAAATGGTGAGAGTTTATTTTGGTTTTTATTTATCTCTTTAAGTTCAAGTTTTCCTTATTTGATAATCACGGTGTGATTGATTTAAATGCACTATTATGTTATGTTATTAACATTCGGATAAGATTGGTTTTGTTTTTATCCTTGTTTGTTGATTCTCAAATCGCCTCCCACCTAATGTTTTAAGTGGGGCACTGACCAAATCTACAGGTTTAGCAAGTAGTGATTGAATGGTAATGGATGTTTTTGTGGTGTAATAACAACCCCCTACAGACCCCCCCCCCCTTGCGGGTTGATCTGTTGTTTTATTAACCACTATAAAAACATACTTACCATTCAATCACTACGACCCGGCCTCGGCCACCCCGCATGGAATTGATTTGAGAATTTGCCTATAATATTTGCCACTTAAATTCAGAAAAGTGAATCTGTTTCCTATTTGGGCTCCAGTGCGCATGCGCAAGCGCGCTTAGTGACAGGCGTCACTATGGAGTGAGTACAGACTGGTGCCAGTCTATATCAGTTAATATACTGGAGATGGCCCTAACCAGTAGCCTGGTTGAGGGTCCATATTTATAGGAATAGGCATGGGGAGGAGTGTATGCAAGCATAAAAATCTTATTCTGGTAGCTAAATGCAGATAATTGATTTAGCAAGTAGTGATTGAACGCTAAGTATGTTTTTATAGTGGTTAATAAAACAACAGACCAACCCGCAGGGGTGTGTCTGTGGGGGGTTTCCAGTCAAAATAGTTTCAAAATGATTAAAATAGATTTTTATTATTTTATAAAATTTTGAGAAACAGTATGTATAAACTCTGAGCATTATTTAGTCTTCAATGTCATTGCATTTTTTAATTCTGTTCATGAAAAAGTTATTGAATTTCTCAATTTGAACTGAGTACAGTCCTGTCTTAAGAACTGCCAGTGGTGGCATAGATATATGCAGTGTATATAGGCATATTTATGGCTCTGCCGTAGATGTGTAATAAATAGTTGATTCCCAAAAATATATGCAGTGACTGCCGATGTCGGAGCAGGTACAGTACAGCTAAGAAATAATATAACATGTTTTTAATACAAAATAAAATGTACCATTGAATATTTTTGACTTAATTTGATGGCAGTACTGGCTTCCAGTCAAATAAAGTCCAAAATATTCATCAGAATATTCCATACATCGTGTTCCAAATTTGTACTAATATGTTACTGTTTTTTTGTGGAAAAATCATAACTTATTTGTGAGCTGTACAGTATGTTGACTATGCACCGCATGATGAGGTGAAATTTACTTGTTTCATACGAGCTGGTGTTCCCAGTTAAGCAGTATGCCTGAGAATGTGGAGATGTTCCCAGCTGTTTGCTGCTTAACAGTTTCACGACGAAGCCGGCCCAAACCAGCTTCTGTAGAGGCATGAGATGTGTCCATTTGCAGGCCAAGAAAAGACTATTTTTGAAAATTGACCACTGGAATGACTGGCTCGATAACCGAGCCAGTCATTCCAGTGGTCAATTTTCCAAAATGGTCTTCTCTTGGTATGCAAATGGACATTCAATAAGTAAATATTTTAATTTGTTGAACAAATGTAGTCATTAAAGGATTAACCCTTTATTGGTCAAGCTGACTAAAAGCGTCTTCTGCAGTAGTCTTGGGAATGTTCATTTGCAACTCAAGAGACGAATATTTCAGTGGTAAATTTTCGAAAATCTTCCTGTTGGCTTCTAAATGGATATTCACTAAGCAAAAAATGTCAGTTTTCTTTTCCAATCTTGACCATTAAAGGCCGACATTCACACCAGAATGCTTGAAAATAAATTGTTAAAATGGTACATACAGTACATGTAGAGGCTTAAATTCTGTACATCAATGTCATGAAACAAAATACAGTTGAATTAGAGATGCGTATTGCTAATTCATCTTCTAAACAAAGAAATTATATTAATTTATGTGGAATTCCAGTGTTAGATTTTTGAAGTCTTCTGGAACTTTAAATGAACATTTCCTAAGCAAAAATTTCAGCTTAACAAGTTTTAACCATTATAGGGCTAAGAATTAATAGATCTGATCCGCCATATAGTTGTCTGGAAATTGATAGAGAGTTCAGGGATCGATCGATCCCAATATGGGTGAAGTGGGTGGAGGTTAGCTAGAGATGGGCGGGGCATAGCTAAAACTGGATTCCTACATTGCACAGCGACAGTAAGCTTGACTGATTTCCAGGCCTTGATTTTGATCTCTGTGTGCCTTTTCTATGGCATGATAGTGGTGATGCGTGACAGCTCTCCCTCCTCGTCATCTCCGCATGTAACAGGATGTATAGCGTGTAATATAAACGCTGAAATTTATCGTTATTGTTATTACTATTACCGATATATGTATCATAAGAATGATTCAAATATTTAACCTGATGACAAATTGTACAATAATAATAAAGCGCTACACTGTAAGTGTTTGTAATTATTCATTCATTCATTCATGATAT
>JAVVLW010003228.1:0-24000 GCA_034401795.1 Chaetoderma sp. LZ-2023a | reverse complement strand
CACATTTAAGCGTGCAAGATCACTCAAGCCTGTTTATAATGGGCACTGTATGGTCCATCAAAAAGTGGTTGTTAAAGACAGATAGTCAGTTAATACAACTTATTCGCTATACTATGCAGAGTTTTTGGACCAAAAGATGGTGGTTGCTTACGGCTTCTCGTCATACCACCACCCCTTTTAAAGAATAACCATCTTTTGGCGCCAGAGCACGTGTTTGTCTTTGGGTAATAAATATCTTTCTGGCTACAAGCCTGAATTTCCATCTGATGGAGTTTTATCATGAAAGCTATATAAAATCATCATTACTAGATTGACCTTTTTTCCGCTGATGCCTAAATATTTAAGATATTATTGTGTGCTCTGACATCTATGTTGTTGAATTTTTTGTAATGTGTTTGGCTGAAAGTTGTTCGTCCCACAGCATTGACCTTCAGTCAAATTATTTTTAAAGAAACAACTCAGTCTACCATACCATGTTGCTAAATAAACTTGGACATTCGACTGCAAGGAACAGGAGTGTGAAATCTAAAGTTGTCACCATAAATCTGCTCGACGGCGGAAACTGTAACAGATCTAACCTGTCTATTAAGGAACACCTCTGAAATTAGACCTTTGCTATATATGATGTAGTAATTTCGGAAGTTCATATCTCGGCCGTTTATTGACAGATCTTCTTCTTCTTCTTTTCGTTCTCTGATCATACCGCCAGTCCTAAGTGACTATCGACATGATCATAAGCGTTAAGTGCGTGGATCCATGGTTTACTAGTTTGCGCCGTGCGGCCTGGAACCTCCGTCTTCAGCACTCGAGGTTTCTGTCAGGGTTACCTCACCCTTACCTCCTTTAGTCGCCTCTTACGACACGCAGAGGATAAGGAAGGTGTATTCTAAGCCCCACCTACAGGGCAAGTGGACAGATTATCGTCTAGTTTTCAAACACTCGTTCATCTATGCCCACGCTGATATGTCAAAGGTCATAGCATTCCGGGATCCATGGCTCAAAAGAAGCCGATAGAAAAGGAATAGTAATTATAATAATAATAAAAGAGAATAATCAGAACAATTTCTAGAAGGATTCCAAGTAGAAGTTAGCATTCTGCATTATAAAGGTTAATACCAATCGATTATTTTAGCAGTAGAAGGGTTAATAGGCAGGAACAACTTTCAGTCAAATTGTTTTGAAAAATAGTCAGCATGTATCCTTAGCATCTACAATAAGTGCAAGTTTTATATTGGCATTCATAAGTTCATGGGTTAATCGGCACCATGGTCAACTGCTGTTAATTGACAATTAAATCCCTATCACATTAATCTGTTTTCCTGTTCTCTGATGAAATTCCGTTTCTATAACTGCTTTAGGTAATATTTCTTGTCTCTCCGATCAGTCACCTAGGTGGCTTAGGAGAATATCTATATACAGACACAAAACTGGTCACAAAAATCATGTAGATGATTGGGCATTCAGCAGTAAATAGGTAAATCAGGGATTGACCATACAGCCATAAACAGATCTAGAAGTGCATGACAATTTTTTATCTTTTCAATATGCTCAATGGAAACTGGAAATTAGTACAAAATCAATCAAGGGCTAACATTCTGCAGTACACAGGTAAATACAACAACTATAATATTTCACCAGTAGAAGGGTTAATAGGCAGGAACAACTTCCAGTCAGATTGTTAAAATATTCTGTGGGTATCCTTAGCATCTACAATAAGCGATAGGTTTATATTGGCATTCATAGGTTGATGGGTTAATTGGCCCCCATGGTCAACATGTATTAAATGACAATTAAATCCCTATCACATTAATATGTTTGCCTAGAGCATTTACAGTAGCAAATCCAGTTCATTACTCATAATAGCTATTGAGCCACCTTTAGTTAGCTTGAGTTGCATTCGTGAGTGGCCATGATTGGAACTCTTAAATATATCATCCTCGTATGTTTCGAACGTAGGCCTATTAAAGATAACATTTTAATCACAATTTCTATCATTTATGTTATAGGTCACGGTCGTATTTTTCGCTAAAAAGTGAGGTAAACCGTAATTGTTTAGCTGAATTACTCTGGCCAGATTGATCGCCCTTGTTATCAAGATAGTTCTGATAGGTCTCCCATAACTTATCCAATGGTGTGCTGTGCATATAAATCATGGAAGTTAGTTTGCTAATGTTATGATTTCCCTGTTTTGGGAAGATAATAGTAGGTTAATTAATTACATTAAAATGTTTCTAAAGGTGGTCTGTTACGACCTGTCATACCTGTGGTTTAAGATGCCACAGGTTTCACAATAACCACAAATAGCAATGTTTTTAGAAGCATCACCAATAAGACTCAAGTGGTCCACCTTAGATAGGCATTCTAATGCAGTAGGCTAATTAAGTGCGTAGATGTATGGTCCTATACTGTAATAGCAATGGGTTTGAGAACCACCACTCAAGCGGTTCACTTACAGAGCTGGTCATAGAACGTAATTGAGCGCTAATCACTGAGAACCACCGTCATCATACATCAGCATCTCTGTTTTAACGAAAATGGTTACTGTCTCTAAGAGCAGTGTTTTTGAGAATCGCCATCAATAAAATTCATGTGGTGCACTTCCATAATATTCAATATTTTCCTGTATTTTTTTTTTACAAGTATCACATTCAACTGCACTATGCAAGCGTATTAATAATTAAATAATTAATAGAAATAGCAACGCAAAACTCGAGTGTTTTAGTATTTCATAATCTATGAACATAGCGTGCTTGGAACCTGAAACTTGTATAAATTAGCGGAAATTAAGGAAAGGATCACTATGTTCCAGCATTAATAATGTTTCAACGGCCACTAGCAACAGCTTTCTGTTGCATGGGTGGAATCGTATTAATAATTCTGGAACTAGTAACAATTGTAACACATATCTCAGATGTCTTAGTATGTGTAAACCTCTGAATACGACCCTTGCAACAGAAACCTCTTGCTACTGGTCGTTGCAAAGTTATTAAGGCTGAAACATAGTGATTTATCCCAATATTCCCAGAATTTATGCAAGTTTCGCGTTCAAATGTCGCTATGCGTTATGTAACTGTATTAATTTTTCATCAACTAGCAGCAATAGCAGCACGCAACAGATATCGTTTAGTATTTCATAGCTTTATAACATGACCGTTGCAACAAAAACAGACGTATTAGGGCTGGAACATAATGATATATTCTATATCATCACATAGTTGATCTATCTCCCCCGTCCCTTCAACTACCTGCCCCCTTCACTCCCCCCCCTCTCCCCTCCACCTCCCTCCCACTCGTTTCAACTGTATATATGCATGGTGGTTATCAATAAAACTCAAGTGGTCTACCTTAGATAGGTAGTCCTATGCATTAGGCTAAATAATCGCTTAGATGGGTGGTCCTATACAGGAATAGCAATGCGTTTTTAGAGTCACAACTCAAGTGGTCCCCTTAGATAGGTGGTCATATGCAGGTCATATAAAGGTCAAGTGGCCGCTAATACTTAAAAACCACCATCAACATACATCAGCATCTATTTTTTAGTGAACGCCGTTACTGCCTTCAATAACAATGTTTTCATTGACTAAACTTGCCCAATAAAGGTGTAAATGTCAGCATATAATATAGTACTTTTTCCACTACATTTGTAATAGCTATCCACATACAAAGCACGCGCGCACAGCAAGTGTGTGTTCAGGGGGTGGGGTGGGGGTCGGAGGAGGGGTTGTGACATCTGTGTGGACACAATGCAAATAATTTGTCCGCCATACAATGCATAATAAATAGCATTGTATTCACTCAAAGGCCAATTGCCTATTGTGTAATAAATCTATCTATCTAGCTAACTCTTTAACACTTAAGCTGGCCAAAACGGCTTCTGCGGTAGTCTTGGAAAATGTCCGTTTGCATACCAAGAGAATACTATTTTTGAAACATTATCCTCTCTCTCTCTCTCTCTCCACCCTCTCTCCCCTCCGTCTCCCTCTCCTCCGCTTCTCCCTTCCCTCAATCCCTCCCTCGCTCCCGCCATCCTCTCCCGCCCGCCCTCAATGCCACCCCCTCTCTGTATTATAGTATAATGTGATCCTGTTGTATGATGGACACCAGATGGAATGGTACCGAGTGCAAAATGCATGCAGCAACATCAGCTAATACGTTAATATATGTGTATGATCTCGCAACGTTAAAATGAACAGCCTTGCGTATTTAAAATGTCATGATATTTGCCCCACCCTTTAAACAGCACAGATTGGACCTCTAAAATAATGCCGGTGTTTTGGGGTAAGTTTTTGCAACATAATTCAGCAACGGAATGATCATAGGTACATAATTAATTACTATCATTGACTATATAAATTCCAATCTACGGCGCAATTGGGACAAAATCGTACCATCGGCTTTGAGTTCTCTCACTAATATAGATTGTCCAAGCATGGCGGAATATCAGCCTCAGCGCTTATGCTACAACCCGGCCAAATTGGGCATGGCGCTGAATAGACATAGAACAAGGACAATTATTTAAAACTTAATTTAGGCCACACCTCTTGCACGGGACGTGACCTAGCTCTCAAACAAGGAAAAGTTGGAGACATCGCCCAATCTATAAAACTAACATCGCAATTACTTTGTGATTTGTTACCCGGTTTAGGCTAATCCTGGTTTAAACATCCTTGTTGAATTCCGGCCAATGTGACTGAATTGATAGCAACAATTTAGCAACTCATTCCAGCAACATAATTGTCAAAACAAACTCCATAATGGCTATTTTATTTTGACGCAGAATAGAGTGGTTTCATTACATGTAACAAAATAGCATTACATACAGGGGTGGGTGGGTGGTGAGCGAATGGGCGGCGAAGCAACAACTAGTTATATACGCTGATAGAAATGTAAACAAACTCGGACAATCATCACATTAAATATTTCAGTTCCCTACAGATAAATACTCATGACTGAAAGTTGCTGCTACCCTAAATAGCAACAGGTTTCAACAAACATAATATGATAATTGCCAAGCAGGCTACAAGATTTCTCACAAAAATCCAGTCTTGTTTCAATACATACACGCAGTGATGGATCACTGCATAATTTCACTAGTTTCTTCAGCCCTGCTAGAAGGAAACGGGTTAATTTTGCATTTGGAGTTTTATTGATATCACTCCGATTATCTATTTAACCCTGCTCAATGCATCCTAACGTTCTGGAAATGCCCTGGCTCATTATTTAAAAACAATTTGACTGAACGTAATTGTTTCCTTAGGTAGCAACAACGTTCAGTCAACGTGCTTTCAAAACATTAAGTTGGTTCTCCGCACAACTATCTTCAGAAATAAATGCGCTTTTAAATCGATCATTGGATAAATAATTATGTTGAGATCAGTGCGAAATTGAAATGTTAGCCTTTTTATGCAGGGTAATTATCACCTCCCCCACCCCCACTGTGGTTTGTGAGCCGCAACCCCTATCATTGGTCTCGTTCATTCTTTTCATGACACTAAAGCATTTCATGATTGTTTGTCCAAATGAATAAACAGTGTAACAGTCTATTTCATTCTATTTTCAGAACAGTTATCAAAGAAACCTAAAACAATTTGGCTGACTTTAAAAAAACAATTTGGCTGCATGTTGTTGATACCCTAGTCAACAATAATTTTCAGTATATTTCTGTTCGGAATCGACATTATAATCCTGTCAATAACGATCTCATTAGGAGCTTAAGAATTTGTCAGTAAAGGTGGGTTAATACAGGGCAGTTGAAAAAGAGAAATGATTTTGGAGACCAAGGACTTTGGAGGCCATGAACTTTAAAATAATGATGTTACTGTACATAGATTGATCTTAATGCACTGCATATGCAGCAATAGACATCAGTGATATTTAACTCAGATAAGCCCTCTGACACAGTTCGTCAAAGACTGCCTGGTGTGCGCTTTCTTTCAAAGTGCTATCACAGGAAGAGAGGGACATAAAATTATTCAAGTCCTGTGTTCTACAAATAACTTAAGGTACTCTATAATGTAATCTCGTTCCAAATGAATCTTTAAAATACTGAATATGTCCCGTAGCCTGATGGGACCAGTTAGCGAGCGTTGTTGCTTATTTATTACAGGCATAAAAACATAGAGGTATCAATTTCTAGCAATGCCCCTCCGATTTCTAACTATGCTAGACAGGATTATAATGTCCATCAAGTGTACAAATTGTAAGCCCTATGTCCTTAACATTTAACCCTTTAATGACTAAATCTTGTCAAAAAACTAAACATTTTCTTGTTGAATGTCTTATTGCAGGCCAAGAAAATTGTATTTTGAAATTTTGCAACTGGAATGACTGGCTCGCTTACCGAGCCAGTCATTCCAGTGGTAAATTTTCAGAAATAGTTTTCACTTGGCCTACTAATCGACATTCCTCAAGACCCCTGCAGAGGCCGGTTTGGCCGGCTTCATCATAAGAGGGTTAAGGCCCTATGTTTTTAACATTATGTTGAATATTTTGAAACTATTTCACTGGGCGTTGTTGCAGCCACAACACACAGTCAAATTAGTTTCAAAATATTCAACATGTTACATGAAATTCAGGGATCAATGTGTACAAATTGTATACAAATGTTCTCTGGTGAAATTCACTTTTTAGTAACTGCTCTAGATAATAATACTTGTCATTCGGATCAATCACTTAGGTGGCTTTGGAGAAGATTTATATACAGACACAAAACTGGTCACAAAATTCAGCTAGATGATTGGCCATTCAGCAGTAAATAGGTTAATCAGGGATTGGCCATTCAGCAGTAAAAAATATACGAAGTGTGTGACAATTTACCTTTCCAATATTTCTTAATGGATACTGGAAAATTAGTACAAAATCAATGAAATAAAAGTTAACATTGCAGTATAAGGGTTAATACAAAATCTAATATTTCACCAGTAGAAGGTTTAATAGGCAGGAACAATTTCCTGTCAAATTGTTTTGAAAAATATTCATCAGCTATCCTTAGCATCTACATTAAGTGCAAGTTTTATATTGACATTAATACATTCATGGGTTAATCGGGCAGATGGTCAACTGGTATTAAATGGCAATTAAATCCCCATTATATTAATCTGTTTGCCTAGAGCATTTACAGTAGCAAATGCCATTTATTACCCCAGAGATATAAAATGAAAATCAAATGTCACATTAATCATTTTTATTAGAGCCTATAGCAAACTGTCTTCTACTACATAATAAAGAGGAAAATTAAAATCTAAATAGTTCCGCCCTTTACAGATGGGTCTCGTTCATTTTAAAACACACCATGCAGATGGTCAACTAACATATGTATAGCAATTTTCTCCATCCAAATCCATCAAATAAAAAAGTTCAAAATGCTCGAATTTGATTGGTCCATGGTGGCGATACTGTTTTACCAATCAAGTTTTTGCGAACAAATTTTACTTGCCGCCATAGACTAATTATATTCCCCAAATCTTAGCCAGATCGCTTCAGAAGTTCCAGAGGAGAAGATTATTTTGTCATTTATGACGTCATCAATATGGCCGCCAATGCCCCGAGCCAATCAGGCTCTGTTTAGCTATTTTGATTCAGGGGGTGATCTCAACCATATATTCTGAGTTTTGATTCAATTTGCTTGCCGGTTTCGGAGTTTTGGTTCAATTTACTTGCTGGAAATGGCTGGCGGCGGAATAATAATAATAATAATAACTAGATCTGTTCCATGAACAGATATACGGCTTCCAAGAATACCTGCACTTGAACTAGACATTCTTTTCTTGTACTTCATGTACAATCTAGTTATCTGGTGAAACTCTGTTTTTCTAGAACTTCTTTAGATAATATTTCTTGTCTTTCTGATCAATCGCCTAGGTGGTTTTGGAGAAGATCTATATACACAAAACTGGTCACAAAATCAGCTAGATGATTGGTCATTCAGCAGTAAACAGGTTAATCAGGGATTTCTTTGGACACTAAATCTGGTAACATGGAACCAGTTTGACTGTTCTATACCTGGTGCTTCGGGAGAAGTAACTAGCAGGACAAGAGGTATTAGAAGATAGCAATATCTTGCATTTTTAAGTTACCCAAGGAACCGGCTGCTGCAGGACCCGGTCTGCGCAGGACTAACTATTCTGTGAAGAAACAATATCCAAGCCATGTACATATATAGAATTAGATTGCCCATTTGACTCCTGCTCACTGCCCGCAGATTGACTCAAGAACAAAATAATGTGTTGTACTGTAGTCTACTAACTACAAGCTTCAAAATGATATGTGACATGACCACATTTGATAAAATTTATTTTCTGCCCACCATTTCCCCCACCCCTTCGGCTGATATCAAAATTCCAATGTGTCATGCACATCTCTGGCCATATGTTGAATCATAGATTTCTATGTGAAATGGTCTAGGAGGAGTTGTGTTACAATTGATTGGTGCCCACTTTTGACCCTGCCCCATACCCTCGTTTGACCCAAGATCAAAATAATTCCATGTACTGTAGTCTACTCATCATTGGCTTCAAAATGATATGTGACATGACCACCTTTGGAAAATTTTTATTTTTTACTCCACATTTCCCATCACTTGGGGTCATACCAAAATTCCACAAGACCTATCAGAAGATAGCAAATAGCTGACCTGTACTGTATATTAATTGTACATCACAGGATATGATGGACCACCGGATAGTCACATTTTGAAATTTGACAATCAACATGTGAATTCGAAACACCGGTGGTACTACCCATTGGGCAAGCATAGCTTGGAGACTGAACCATAAAGCTTATCTGCCCAGGAGTAACGTGAAGTCATTTAATGACAACTAGCTAATGGTCCAAACATAATTAAAGTTCATAGTCTGAAAAAAGAAGAAACATTTAAAAAAACAATCAGTATAATACATATTTAGATGTCAAATGCTCTAGGAGTTGCATGACAATCGATTTGTGCCTACCTTTGACCCCGCCTTATACCCTCAGTTTGACGCAAGATCAAAATAATTCCTTGTATTGTTGTCTACTCATCGTTGGCTTGAAAATGATATGTGACATGACCACCTTTGGATAAATTAAATTTTTTACCCACAGTCCCCACACCCTGGGGTTCATGATATAATTTAAAGTGTCATGCAAATCACTGGCCAGATGTGCAATCATCTCCAAAGTTTCTAGTTTCTATCTGAAGAGGTCTAGGAGGAGTTGCTTTACAATTGATTGGTGCCCACTTTTGAAATTTTGACCCCGCCTCCCACCCTCAGTTTGACCCAAGATCAAAATAATTCCTTGTACTGTAGACTACTTACCATTGGCTTGAAAATGATATGCAACATGACCTTTGGGGTCATGCCAAAATTCCAAAAGTGTCATGCAAATCCCTGTCCATATGTGCAATGATACCAAAAGTTTCAAGCTTCTATGTGAAATGGTCTAGGAGGAGTTGTGTAGCAATCGATTGGTGCCCACTTTTGATCCCCACTACCCTCAGTTAGACCCAAGATCGAAATAATTCCTTGTACTGTAGTCTACTCATCATTGGCTTCAAAATGATATGTGACATGACCATGTTTGGATAAATTAAATTTTTGACTCACAGTCCCCACCCCCTGCGGTCATGACAAAATTTCAAAAGTGCCATGCACATTCCTCGCAATATGTGTAATCATACCGAAGGTTTAAAGGTCTCTGTGAAATGGTCTAGGACGAGTTGCGTTACAATCGATTGGTGCCCACTTGTGTCCCCGCCCCCTACCCTAAGTTGGACCCAAGATAAAAATAATTCCTTGTATTGTAGTCTATTCATCATTGGCTTGACAATGATATGTGACATGACCACCTTTGCATAAATTACATTTTTTACCCACAGTCCCCACCCCTTGGCGTCATGACAAACTTTCAAAAGTGCCATGCACATCCATGGCCATATGTGTAATCATACCAGAAGTTTCAAGTTTCTGCGTGAAATGGGCTAGGAGGAGTTGCGATGGTAGCTCTTTTAAATAGACTGTTAAGATTGCCTTTCTGTTCCAATTTTTAAATTTGTTCAAGAAAATTTAAATTTTCTCATGGAAAATATCCATTTCTAGACCAAGAGAAGACTATTTTGAAAATTTACCACTGGAGTGACTGGCTCAGTTATCGAGCTAATCATTCCAGTTGTAAACTTTCATAAATAGTCTTCTCTTAGTTTGCAAATGGACATTTCGCAAGACCATTTCAGATGCACTGAAGAAGGGGTAAAGGGTGAAATCTAAAGTTGTCACCAACTGATGTAGCTAATTGAGACAGGAACTACTTTTACTGTCACGCTTCTAGTATTGAAACACGCCACGCCACGCATTTGTCAATTCAAGAAAACTGAATAGATAAGATTCTGAAACTGGTTGGAGGGCTTGGGTAGGGATATATGACGGCTGTGGCCACAGTTTCCAGTCACATCTCTTTCAATACATTCATCAACTTACACAATACTTCTAGTATTATCAGGAAAACAAGATTTTAGCACTTTAGGGTTCAAAGTGTTAAAAGCTAAATCACTAATCCGCTGTATTAAGAGAAGAGTATAATAGCGCATTTAAGTGTGCAAGATCACTCAAGCCTGTTTTTAATGGGCACTGTATGGTCCATCAAAAAGTGGTTGTTAAAGACAGATAGTCAGTTAATACAACTTATTCGCTATACTATGCAGAGTTTTTGGACCAAAAGATGGTGGTTGCTTACGGCTTCTCGTCATACCACCACCCCTTTTAAAGAATAACCATCTTTTGGCGCCAGAGCACGTGTTCGTCTTTGGGTAATAAATATCTTCCTGGTTATAAGCCTGAATATCCATCTGATGGAGCTTTATCATGAAAGCTATATAAAATCATTATTACTAGATTGACCTCTTTTCCGCTGATGCCTAAATATTTAAGATATTATTGTGTGCTCTGACATCTATGTTGTTGAATTTTTTGTAATGTGTTTGACTGAAAGTTGTTCCTCCCGCAGCAATGACCTTCAGTCAAATTATTTTTAAAGAAACAACTCAGTCTACCAAACCATGTTGCTAAATAAACTTGGACATTCGGCTACAAGGAACAGGAGTGTGAAATCTAAAGTTGTCACCATAAATCTGCTCGACGGCGGAAACTGTAACAGATCTAACCTGTCTATTAAGGAACACCTCTGAAATTAGACCTTTGCTATATCTGATGTAGTAATTTCGGAAGTTCATATCTCGGCCGTTTATGGACAGATTATCTTCTAGTTTTCAAACACTCGTTCATCTATGCCCACGCTGATATGACAAAGGTCATAGCATTCCGGGATCCATGGCTGGTTTAAGATGCAACATGTTTCACAATAACCACAAATAGCAATGTTTTTTAGAAGCATCACCAATAAGACTCAAGTGGTCCACCTTAGATAGGTAGTCTAATGCATTAGGCTAATTAAGTGCGTAGATGTAGGGTCCTATACTGTAATAGCAATGGGTTTGAGAACCACCACTCAAGCGGTTCACTTACAGAGGCGGTCATAGAACGTATTTGAGCTAAGAACCACCGTCATCATACATCAGCATCGCCGTCTTAGCGAAAATTGTTACTGTCTCTAAGAGCCCTGTATTTGAGAATCGCCATCAACAAAATTCAAGTGGTCCACTTCCATAATATTCAATATTTTCCTGTATTTTTTTTACAATTATCACATTCAACACGCTATGCAAGCGTATTAATAATTAATTAATTAATAGAAGTAGCAAAGCAAAACTCGAGTTTCTTAGTATTTCATAATCTATGAACACCAGCCATGCAACGGAAAGCTGTTGCTAGTGGCCGTTGAAACGTTATTAATGCTGGAACATAGCGATCTTTTCCTTAATTTCCGCTAATTTTTACAAGTTGCATGTGCCAAGCACGCTATGTAATCGTATTAATAATTAATGAACTAGTAACAATTGTAAGACATATCTCAGCTGTCTTAGTATGTGTACACCTCTGAATACGACCCTTGCATCACAAACCTCTTGTTACTAGTCCTTGCAAAGTTAGTAAGGCTGAAACAGAGTGATTTATCCAAATATTACCAGAATTTATGTAAGTTTCGCGTTCAAATGCTGCTTTCAAATGCTGCTATGCGTTATGTAATTGTAGTAATTTTTCATCAACTAGCAGGAATAGCAACACGCAACTGATATCGTTTAGTATTTCATAGCGTTAGAACATGACTGTTGCAACAAAAACATGTTGCGGTTAGCAATTGTAGACGTATTAGGGCTGGAACAATATGATATATTCTATATCATCACATAGTTGATGCAACGCTATCTCCCTCGTCCCTTCAACTACCCCCCCCCCCCCCCCGCCCCACACCCTTCCCCCCTCTCTCTCTCTCTCTCTCCTCCCTCTCCCTCTGACTCGTTTCAACCGTATATATGCGTGGCGGTTATCAATAAAACTCAAGTGGTCTACCTTAGATAGGTATTCCTATGCATTAGGCTAAATAATCGCTTAGATGGGTGGTCCTATGCAGGAATAGCAATGTGTTCTTAGAATCACAACTCAAGTGGTCCACTTAGATATGGGGTCATATGCAATAATTGCGCCGCTAATAGTTAAGAACCAATCACCAATAGCTGGGTTTTTTAAACAACCCGTAATAAAGGTCAAGTGGTCCTATACGGCAATTGACCGCTAATGCTTAAAAACCACCATCAACAAACATCGGCATCTATGTTCTAGTGAACGCCGTTGCTGCCTTCAATAACAATGTTTTCATTGACTAAACTTGGTCAATAAAGGAGTAAATGTCAGCATATATTATAGTACTTTTTCCACCACATTTGTAATAGTTATCCACATACAAAGCATGCGCGCACTGCAAGTGTGTGTTTATGGGGTGGGGGTGTCGGAGGAGGGGGTTGCGACATCTGTGTGGACACAATGCAAATAATTTGTCCGCCATGCAATGCATAATAAATAGCATTGTATTCACTCAAAGGTCAATTGGTTATTGTGTAATAACTCTATCTATCTAGCTAACTCTTTAACGCTTACGCTGCCCAAAACGGCTTCTGTGGTAGTCTTGGAAAATGTCCGTATGCATATCGAAAGAAGACTATTTTCGAAACATTATCCTCTCTGTCTCTCCACCCTCACTCCCCTCCGTCTCCTGCTCCTACCCTTCTCCCTTCCCTCAATCCCTCCCTCCTGCCATCCTCTCCCGCCTTCCCTCAATGCCGTCCTCTCTCTCTCTGTATTATATTATAATGTGATCCTATTGTATGATGACACAAGATGGAATGGTACCGAGTGCAAAATGCATGCACCAACATGAGCTAATACATTGATATATGTGTATGATCTTGCAACGTCAAAATGAACAGCCTTGCCTATTTAAAATGTCATGACATTTGATTGCAGATTTCAAAAATACCCAATTTGTCCCACCCTTTAAACAGCGTGGCCAATGCTTCTGAATTCCCGGTTGCTAAGACGCTGCTGCTGTGCCCGAGAGCAACAACATTCCGCAACATCATCATCAAAAAGAAACATTGGAACACTATAATTTAAAGAACAGGCACAAAATGTGTAGGGGACAATCGAAATTGGTGGGTTAATTTTATGTGCACCTTAGGTTAGCCAGAATTGCGGTACAGGCGCATACTTCTTTATTAACGGCAGTGTACAAGTAGTTTGCAATACAGACCCTTTCATGATCAAGAGCCAAAAACAACCCAAATTGACTAGCTTCATTAATGAACAAACTACCAAATTGGACCTCTAAAAATAATGCCGGTGTTTTGTTTTTGCAACATAATTCAGCAACGGAATGATCATAGGTACATAATTAAATACTATCATTGACTATATAAATTCCAATCTACGGGGCAATTTGGACAAAATCATACCATCGGCTTTGAGTTCTCTCACTAATACAGATTGTCCAAGCGTGAAAGGAATATCAGCCTCTGCTCTTAGGCTACAACCCGGCCAAATTGGGCATGGCGCTGAATAGACATAGAACACGGGCAATTATTTAAAACTTAATTTAGGCTACACCTCTTGCACGGGGCGTGACCTAGCTCTCAAACAATGAAAAGTTGGCGATATCGCCCTATCTATAAAACTAATAAAGCTAAACCTGGTTTAATCATCCTTATTGAATTCCGGCCATTGCGACTGAATTGATAGCAACAATTTAGCAACTCATTCCAGCAACATAATTGTCCAAACAAACTCCATAATGGCTATTTTACTTTGACGCAAAATAGAGTGGCTTCATTACATGTGACAAAATAGCATTACATACGGGGGTGGGTGGTGAGTGAATGGGCGGCGAAGCAACAACTCGTTATATACGCTGAGAGAAATGTAAACAAACTCGGACAATCATCATATTAAATATTTCAGTTCCCTACAGATAAATACTCATGACTGAAAGTTACTGCTACCCAAATAGCAACAGGTTTCAACAAACAATACGATAATTGTCAAGCAGGCTACAAGATTTCTCACAAAAATCCAGTCTTGTTTCACTACATACAAGCAGTTGTGGCATAATTTCACTAGTTTCTTCAGCCCTGCTAGAAGGAAACGGGTTAATTTTGCATTTGGACGTTTATTGATATCACTTCTCCGACTATCTATTTAACCCTGCTCAATGCTCAATTCATCACCAGTTCCTGGAAAAATGCCCTAGCTGGTTACTTAAAAACAATTTGACTGAACGTAATTGTTTCCTTAGGTAGCAACAACATTCAGTCAACGTTCCTTCAAAACATTAAGTTGGTTCTCCAGCACAACTATCTTCAGAAATAAAAGCGCTTTTAAATCGATCATTGGATAAATAATTGTGTTGAGATCAGTGAGAAACTGAAATGTTAGCCTTTTCTATGCAGGGTAATTATCACCCCACCCACTGATGGGACCAGTTAGCGAGCGTTGTTGTTTATTTATTACAGTCATAAAAACATAGAGGTATTCATTGCCAGCAATGCCCTCCGATTTCTAGCTATGCTAGACAGGGTTATAATGTCCATCAATTGTACAAATTGTAAGCCCTATGTCCTTATCATTTAACCCTTTAATGACTAAATCTTGTCAAAAAAACTAAACATTTTCTTGTTGAATGTCTTATTGCAGGCCCAAAAAATTGTATTTTGAAATTTTGCCACTGGACTGACTGGCTCGCTTACCGAGCCAGTCATTCCAGTGGTAAATTTTCAGAAAAAGTTTTCACTTGGCCTACTAATCGACACTCCTCAAGACCCCTGCAGAGGCCAGTTTGACTGGCTTCATCATAAGAGGGTTAAGGCCCTATGTTTTTAACATTATGTTGAATATTTTGAAACTATTTCACCAGGCGTTGTTGCAGCAGCAACATACAGTCAAATTAGTTTCAAAATTTTTTTGAAAGTTTAAAGGTCTCTGTGAAATGGTCTAGGACGAGTTGCGTTACAATCGATTGGTGCCCACTTTTGTCCCCGCCCCCTACCCTAAGTTGGACCCAAGATAAAAATAATTCCTTGTATTGTAGTCTATTTATCATTGGCTTGACAACGATATGTGACATGACCACCTTTGCATAAATTAAATTTTTTACCCACAGTCCCCACCCCCTTGGCGTCATGACAAAATTTCAAAAGTGCCATGCACATCCATGGACATATGTGTAATCATACCAGAAGTTTCAAGTTTCTGCGTGAAATGGGCTAGGAGGAGTTGCGATGGTAGCTCTTTTAAATAGACTGTTAAGATTGCCTTTCTGTTGCAATTTTTTAATTTGTTCAAGAAACTCATGGAAAATATTTATTTCTAGACCATGAGAAGACTATTTTGAAAATTTACCACTGGAGTGACTGGCTCGGTTATCGAGCTAATAATTCCAGTTGTAAATTTTCATAAATAGTCTTCTCTTAGTTTGCAAATGGACATTTCGCAAGACCATTTCAGATGCGCTGAAGAAGGGGTAAAGGGTGAAATCTAAAGTTGTCACCAACTGATTTAGCTAATTGAGACAGGAACTACTTTTACTGTCACGCTTCTAGTATTGAAACACACCACGCATTTGTCAACTCAAGAAAACTGAATGGATAAGATTCTGAAACTGGTTGGCGGGCTTGGGTAGGGATATATGACGGCTGTGGCCACAGTTTCCAGTAAAATTTCTTTCAATACATTCATCAACTTAAGCAATACTACTAGTATTATCAGGAAAATAAGATTTTAGCACTTTAGGGTTCAAAGTGTTAAAAGCTAAATCACTAATCCGCTCTATTAAGAGAAGAGTATAATAGCGCATTTAAGCGTGCAAGATCACTCAAGCCTGTTTATAATGGGCACTGTATGGTCCATCAAAAAGTGGTTGTTAAAGACAGATAGTCAGTTAATACAACTTATTCGCTATACTATGCAGAGGTTTTGGACCAAAAGATGGTGGTTGCTTACGGCTTCTCGTCATACCACCACCCCTTTTAAAGAATAACCATCTTTTGGCGCCAGAGCACGTGTTCGTCTTTGGGTAATAAATATCTTTCTGGCTACAAGCCTGAATTTCCATCTGATGGAGCTTTATCATGAAAGCTATATAAAATCATTATTACTAGATTGACCTTTTTCCGCTGATGCCTAAATATTTAAGATATTATTGTGTGCTCTGACATCTATGTTGTTGAATTTTTTGTAATGTGTTTGACTGAAAGTTGTTCCTCCCGCAGCAATGACCTTCAGCCAAATTATTTTTAAAGAAACAACTCAGTCTACCAAACCATGTTGCTAAATAAACTTGGACATTCGGCTACAAGGAACAGGAGTGTGAAATCTAAAGTTGTCACCATAAGTCTGCTCGACAGCGGAAACTGTAACAGATCTAACCTGTCTATTAAGGAACACCTCTGAAATTAGACCTTTGCTATATCTGATGTAGTAATTTCGGAAGTTCATATCTCGGCCGTTTATGGACAGATTATCTTCTAGTTTTCAAACACTCGGTCATCTATGCCCACGCTGATATGACAAAGGTCATAGCATTCCGGGATCCATGGCTCAAAAGAAGCCGATAGAAGAGGAATAGTAATAATAATAATAATGATAAAAGAGAATATTCAGAACAATTTTTAGAAGGATTCCAAGTAAAAGTTAGCATTCTGCAGTATAAAGGTTAATACCAATCTATTATTTTACTAGTTGAAGGGTTAATAGGCAGGAACAACTTTCAGTCAAATTGTTTTGAAAAATAGTCAGCATGTATCCTTAGCATCTACAATAAGTGCAAGTTTTATATTGGCATTACTAAGTTCATGGGCTAATCAGCCAGGTTGTCAATTGGTATTAAATGGCAATTAAATCCCTATTATATTAATATGTTTACCTAGAGCACTTACAGTAGCAAATGCCATTTGTTACCCCCATGGTAACCAGATATAAAATGACAATAAAATGTCACATTAATCAATTTTATTAGAGCCTCTAGCAAACTGTCTTCTACTACATAATAAAGAGGAAAATTAAAATCTAAATATTTCTGCACTTTACAACTAGATCTCGTTCATTTTCACACACACTCTGCAGACGGTCAACTAGCATATGTATAGCAATTTTTCCCATCAAAATCCATCAAATAAAAAAGTTCAAAATGGCCGCGAACTTGATTGGTCCACGGTGCCGAGACTGTTTGAGCAATCAAGTTTTTGCGAACAAATTTCACTTGCCCCCATTGCCTTATTGAATTCCTCCAATTTTAGCCAGATCGCTTCAGAAGTTCCAGAGGAGAAGATTATTTTGTCATTTATGACGTCATCAAGATGGCCGCCAAATCCCTGAGTGCATCATGTTCTCTTTGATTAATTTCGATCCTAGTTGGCATCGAGACCATAGCTGCCGAGTCTTGTATTGATTGACCTGCTGGTTTCGGAGTTTTGGTTCAATCTACTTGCTGGAAATGGCTGGCGGCGGAATAATAATAATAATAATAATAACTAGATCTGTTCCATGAACAGATATACGGCTTCCAAGAATACCTGCACTTGAACTAGACATTCTTTTCTTGTACTTCATGTACAATCTAGTTATCTGGTGAAACTCTGTTTTTCTAGAACTTCTTTAGATAATATTTCTTGTCTTTCTGATCAATCGCCTAGGTGGTTTTGGAGAAGATCTATATACACAAAACTGGTCACAAAATCAGCTAGATGATTGGTCATTCAGCAGTAAACAGGTTAATCAGGGATTTCTTTGGACACTAAATCTGGTAACATGGAACCAGTTTGACTGTTCTATACCTGGTGCTTCGGGAGAAGTAACTAGCAGGACAAAAGGTATTGGAAGATAGCAATATCTCGCATTTTTAAGTTACCTGAGGAACCGGCTGCTGCAGGACCCGGTCTGCGCAGGACTAACTATTCTGTGAAGAAACAATATCCAAGCCATGTACATATATAGAATTAGATTGCCCATTTGACTCCTGCTCACTGCCCGCAGATTGACTCAAGAACAAAATAATGTGTTGTACTGTAGTCTACTAACTACAAGCTTCAAAATGATATGTGACATGACCACATTTGATCAAATTTATTTTCTGCCCATCATTTCCCCCACCCCTTCGGCTGATATCAAAATTCCAATGTGTCATGCACATCTCTGGCCATATGTTGAATCATAGATTTCTATGTGAAATGGTCTAGGAGGAGTTGTGTTACAATTGATTGGTGCCCACTTTTGACCCTGCCCCATACCCTCGTTTGACCCAAGATCAAAATAATTCCATGTACTGTAGTCTACTCATCATTGGCTTCAAAATGATGTGTGGCATGACCACCTTTGGAAATTTTTTATTTTTTACTCCACATTTCCCATCACTTGGGGTCATACCAAAATTCCACAAGACCTATCAGAAGATAGCAAATAGCTGACCTGTACTGTATATTAATTGTACATCACAGGATATGATGGACCACCGGATAGTCACATTTTGAAATTTGACAATCAACATGTGAATTCGAAACACCGGTGGTACTACCCATTGGGCAAGCATAGCTTGGAGACTGAACCATAAAGCTTATCTGCCCAGGAGTAACGTGAAGTCATTTAATGACAACTGGCAAATGGTCCAAACATAATTAAAGTTCATAGTCTGAAAAAAGAAGAAACATTAAAAAAAACAATCAGTATAATACATATTTAGATGTCAAATGCTCTAGGAGTTGCATGACAATCGATTTGTGCCTACTTTTGACCCCGCCCTATACCCTCAGTTTGACGCAAGATCAAAATAATTCCTTGTATTGTTGTCTACTCACCGTTGGCTTGAAAATGATATGTGACATGACCACCTTTGGATAAATTAAATTTTTTACCCACAGTCCCCACACCCTGGGGTTCATGATTTAATTTTAAAAGTGTCATGCAAATCACTTGCCAGATGGGCAATCATCTCCAACATTTCTAGTTTCTATCTGAAGAGGTCTAGGAGGAGTTGCATTACAATTGATTGGTGCCCACTTTTGAAATTTTGACCCCGCCTCCCACCCTCAGTTTGACCCAAGATCAAAATAATTCCTTGTACTGTAGACTACTTACCATCGGCTTGAAAATGATATGCAACATGACCTTTGGGGTCATGCCAAAATTCCAAAAGTGTCATGCAAATCCCTGTCCATATGTGCAATGATACCAAAAGTTTCAAGCTTCTATGTGAAATGGTCTAGGAGGAGTTGTGTAACAATCGATTGGTGCCCACTTTTGATCCCCACTACCCTCAGTTAGACCCAAGATCGAAATAATTCCTTGTACTGTAGTCTACTCATCATTGGCTTCAAAATGATATGTGACATGACCATGTTTGGATAAATTAAATTTTGACTCACAGTCCCCACCCCCTGCGGTCATGACAAAATTTCAAAAGTGCCATGCACATTCCTCGCAATATGTGTAATCATACCGAAGGTTTAAAGGTCTCTGTGAAATGGTCTAGGACGAGTTGCGTTACAATCGATTGGTGCCCACTTGTGTCCCCGCCCCCTACCCTAAGTTGGACCCAAGATAAAAATAATTCCTTGTATTGTAGTCTATTCATCATTGGCTTGACAATGATATGTGACATGACCACCTTTGCATAAATTAAATTTTTTACCCACAGTCCCCACCCCTTGGCGTCATGACAAACTTTCAAAAGTTCCATGCACAGCCGTGGCCATATGTGTAATCATACCAGAAGTTTCAAGTTTCTGCGTGAAATGGGCTAGGAGGAGTTGCGATGGTAGCTCTTTTAAATAGACTGTTAAGATTGCCTTTCTGTTCCAATTTTTAAATTTGTTCAAGAAAATTTAAATTTTCTCATGGAAAATATCCATTTCTAGACCAAGAGAAGACTATTTTGAAAATTTACCACTGGAGTGACTGGCTCAGTTATCGAGCTAATCATTCCAGTTGTAAATTTTCATAAATAGTCTTCTCTTAGTTTGCAAATGGACATTTCGCAAGACCATTTCAGATGCACTGAAGAAGGGGTAAAGGGTGAAATCTAAAGTTGTCACCAACTGATGTAGCTAATTGAGACAGGAACTACTTTTACTGTCACGCTTCTAGTATTGAAACACACCACGCATTTGTCAACTCAAGAAAACTGAATAGATAAGATTCTGAAACTGGTTGGCGTGCTTGGGTAGGGATATATGACGGCTGTGGCCACAGTTTCCAGTAAAATTTCTTTCAATACATTCATCAACTTACGCAATACTTCTAGTATTATCAGGAAAATAAGATTTTAGCACTTTAGGGTTCAAAGTGTTAAAAGCTAAATCACTAATCCGCTCTATTAAGAGAAGAGTATAATAGCGCATTTAAGCGTGCAAGATCACTCAAGCCTGTTTATAATGGGCACTGTATGGTCCATCAAAAAGTGGTTGTTAAAGACAGATAGTCAGTTAATACAACTTATTCGCTATACTATGCAGCGTTCTTGGACCAAAAGATGGTGGTTGCTTACGGCTTCTCGTCATACCACCACCCCTTTTAAAGAATAACCATCTTTTGGCGCCAGAGCACGTGTTCGTCTTTGGGTAATAAATATCTTTCTGTCTACAAGCCTGAATTTCCATCTGATGGAGCTTTATCATGAAAGCTATATAAAATCATCATTACTAGATTGACCTTTTTCCGCTGATGCCTAAATATTTAAGATATTATTGTGTGCTCTGACATCTATGTTGTTGAATTTTTTGTAATGTGTTTGACTGAAAGTTGTTCCTCCCGCAGCAATGACCTTCAGTCAAATTATTTTTAAAGAAACAACTCAGTCTACCAAACCATGTTGCTAAATAAACTTGGACATTCGGCTACAAGGAACAGGAGTGTGAAATCTAAAGTTGTCACCATAAATCTGCTCGACGGCGGAAACTGTAACAGATCTAACCTGTCTATTAAGGAACACCTCTGAAATTAGACCTTTGCTATATCTGATGTAGTAATTTCGGAAGTTCATATCTCGGCCGTTTATGGACAGATTATCTTCTAGTTTTCAAACACTCGTTCATCTATGCCCACGCTGATATGACAAAGGTCATAGCATTCCGGGATCCATGGCTCAAAAGAAGCCGATAGAAGAGGAATAGTAATAATAATAATAATAATGATAAAAGAGAATAATCAGAACAATTTCTAGAAGGATTCCAAGTAAAAGTTAGCATTCTGCAGTATAAAGGTTAATACCAATCTATTATTTTACTAGTAGAAGGGTTAATAGGCAGGAACAACTTTCAGTCAAATTGTTTTGAAAAATAGTCAGCATGTATCCTTAGCATCTACAATAAGTGCAAGTTTTATATTGGCATTACTAAGTTCATGGGCTAATCAGCCAGGTTGTCAATTGGTATTAAATGGCAATTAAATCCCTATTATATTAATATGTTTACCTAGAGCACTTACAGTAGCAAATGCCATTTGTTACCCCCATGGTAACCAGATATAAAATGACAATAAAATGTCACATTAATCATTTTTATTAGAGCCTCTAGCAAACTGTCTTCTACTACATAATAAAGAGGAAAATTAAAATCTAAATATTTCTGCACTTTACAACTAGATCTCGTTCATTTTCACACACACTCTGCAGACGGTCAACTAGCATATGTATAGCAATTTTTCCCATCAAAATCCATCAAATAGAAAAGTTCAAAATGTCCCCGAAATTGATTGGTCCACGGTGCCGAGACTGTTTGACCAATCAAGTTTTTGCGAACAAATTTCACTTGCCGCCATTGACTTATTATATTCCCCAAATATTAGCCAGATCGCTTCAGAAGTTCCAGAGGAGAAGATTATTTTGTCATTTATGACGTCATCAAGATGGCCGCCAAATCCCTGAGTGCATCATGTTCTCTTTGATTAATTTCGATCCTAGTTGGCATCTAGACCATAGCTGCCGAGTCTTGTATTGATTGACCTGCTGGTTTCGGAGTTTTGGTTCAATCTACTTGCTGGAAATGGCGGGCGGCGGAATAATAATAATAATAATAATAATAATAATAATAATAATAATAAACAGAACAATCACTCTAGTCTTCCAGAGCTTCGCTCTTGGAAGCCTAATAATAAACGGAACAATCACTCTAGTCTTCCAGAGCTTCGCTCTTGGAAGCCTAATAATAACTAGATCTGTTCCATGAACAGATATACGGCTTCCAAGAATACCTGCACTTGAACTAGACATTCTTTTCTTGTACTTCATGTACAATCTAGTTATCTGGTGAAATTCCGTTTTACTTCTTTAGATAATATTTCTTGTCTTTCTGATCAATCGCCTAGGTGGTTTTGGAGAAGATCTATATACACAAAACTGGTCACAAAATCAGCTAGATGATTGGTCATTCAGCAGTAAACTGGTTAATCAGGGGTTTGTTTGGACACTAAATCTGATAACATGGAACCAGTTTGACTGTTCTATACCTGGTGCTACGGGAGAAGTAACTAGCAGGACAAGAGGTATTAGAAGATAGCAATATCTCGCATTTTTAAGTTATCCAAGGAACTGGCTGCTGCAGGACCCGGTCTGCGCAGGACTACCTATTCTGTGAAGAAACAATATCCAAGCCATGTACATATATAGAATTAGATTGCCCATTTGACTCCTGCTCACTGCCGGCAGATTGACTCAAGAACAAAATAATGTGTTGTACTGTAGTCTACTAACCACAAGCTTCAAAATGATATGTGACATGACCACATTTGATAAAATTTATTTTCTGCCCACCATTTCCACCACCCCTTCAGCTGATATCAAAATTGCCATGTGTCATGCACATCCCTGGCCATATGTTGAATCATACATTTCTATGTGAAATGGTCTAGGAGGAGTTGTGTTACAATTGATTGGTGCCCACTTTTTACCCTGCCCCATACCCTCAGTTTGACCCAAGATCAAAATAATTCCTTGTACTGCAGTCTACTCATCATTGGCTTCAAAATGATATGTGACATGACCACCTTTAGAAAGATTTTATTTTTTACTCCACATTTCCCATCACTGGGGTCATACCAAAATTCCACAAGAGCCATCAGAAGATAGCAAATAGCTTACCTGTATTGTATATTAATTGTACATCACAGGATATGATGGACCACCGGATACTCACATTTTGAAATTTGACAATCAACATGTGAATTCAAAACACCGGTGGTACTACCCATTGGGAAAGCATAGCTTGGAGACTGAACCATAAAGCTTATCTGCCCAGGATTAACGTGAAGTCATTTAATGACAACTGGCCAATGGTCCAAACATAAGCAAAGTTCATAGTCTGAAAAAAGAAGAAACATTAAAAAAACCAATCAGCATATAGTCCGGGAGCCAATTTTCAAAAGGGGTCTAGAAGAATGGTTTCGTAGCACACCCAGTATTCAGAAGGTTTGTCTCTATATTATGCTAGACCGATGTCTTGGGTATATTCTGAGCCGTGTTGTACAAGAAAAGTGTGGTATCACTAACCCGTGAGAAGCCCATTTACAATAAGTGTTGAATGTAGTTTTCGGA
>JAVVLW010003221.1:0-13000 GCA_034401795.1 Chaetoderma sp. LZ-2023a | reverse complement strand
AATATACGAAGTGTGTGACAATTTACCTTTCCAATATTTCTTAATGGATACTGGAAAATTAGTACAAAATCAATGAAATAAAAGTTAACATTGCAGTATACGGGTTAATACAAAATCTAATATTTCACCAGTAGAAGGTTTAATAGGCAGGAACAATTTCCTGTCAAATTGTTTTGAAAAATATTCATCAGCTATCCTTAGCATCTACATTAAGTGCAAGTTTTATATTGACATTAATACATTCATGGGTTAATCAGGCAGATGGTCAACTGGTATTAAATGGCAATTAAATCCACATTATATTAATCTGTTTGTCTAGAGCATTTACAGTAGCAAATGCCATTTATTACCCCAGAGATATAAAATGAAAATCAAATGTCACATTAATCATTTTTATTAGAGCCTATAGCAAACTGTCTTCTACTACATAATAAAGAGGAAAATTAAAATCTAAATAGTTCCGCCCTTTACAGATGGAGCTCGTTCATTTTAAAACACACCATGCAGATCGTCAACTAACATATGTATAGCAATTTTCTCCATCCAAATCCATCAAATAAAAAAGTTCAAAATGCTCGAATTTGATTGGTCCATGGTGGCGATATTCTTTTACCAATCAAGTTTTTGCGAACAAATTTTACTTGCCGCCATAGACTAATTATATTCCCCAAATCTTAGCCAGATCGCTTCAGAAGTTCCAGAGGAGAAGATTATTTTGTCATTTATGACGTCATCAATATGGCCGCCAATGCCCCGAGCCAATCAGGCTCTGTTTAGCTATTTTGATTCAGGGGGTGATCTCAACCATATATTCTGAGTTTTGATTCAATTTGCTTGCTGGTTTCGGAGTTTTGGTTCAATTTACTTGCTGGAAATGGCTGGCGGCGGAATAATAATAATAATAATAATAATAATAATAATAATAATAAACGGAACAATCACTCTAGTCTTCCAGAGCTTCGCTCTTGGAAGCCTAATAATAAACAGAACAATTACTCTAGTCTTCCAGAGCTTCGCTCTTGGAAGCCTAATAATAATAATAATAATAATAATAATAATAATAATAATAATAAACGGAACAATCACTCTAGTCTTCCAGAGCTTCGCTCTTGGAAGCCTAATAATAATAATAATAATAAACGGAACAATCACTCTAGTCTTCCAGAGCTTCGCTCTTGGAAGCCTAATAATAATAATAATAATAATAATAATAAACGGAACAATCACTCTAGTCTTCCAGAGCTTCGCTCTTGGAAGCCTAATAATAATAATAAACGGAACAATCACTCTAGTCTTCCAGAGCTTCGCTCTTGGAAGCCTAATAATAATAATAATAACTAGATCTGTTCCATGAACAGATATACGGCTTCCAAGAATACCTGCACTTGAACTAGACATTCTTTTCTTGTACTTCATGTACAATCTAGTTATCTGGTGAAACTCTGTTTTTCTAGAACTTCTTTAGATAATATTTCTTGTCTTTCTGATCAATCGCCTAGGTGGTTTTGGAGAAGATCTATATACACAAAACTGGTCACAAAATCAGCTAGATGATTGGTCATTCAGCAGTAAACAGGTTAATCAGGGATTTCTTTGGACACTAAATCTGGTAACATGGAACCAGTTTGACTGTTCTATACCTGGTGCTTCGGGAGAAGTAACTAGCAGGACAAGAGGTATTAGAAGATAGCAATATCTCGCATTTTTAAGTTACCCAAGGAGACTACTTACCATTGGCTTGAGAATGATATGCAACATGACCTTTGGGGTCAGGCCAAAATTCCAAAAGTGTCATGCAAATCCCTGTCCATATGTGCAATGATACCAAAAGTGTCAAGCTTCTATGTGAAATGGTCTAGGAGGAGTTGTGTATCAATCGATTGAGTCCACTTTTGATCCCCACTACCCTCAGTTAGACCCAAGATCGAAATACTTCCTTGTACTGTAGTCTACTCATCATTGGCTTCAAAATGATATGTGACATGACCATGTTTGGATAAATTACATTTTTGACTCACAGTCCCCCACCCCCTGCGGTCATGACAAAATTTCAAAAGTGCCATGCACATTCCTCGCAATATGAGTAATCATACCGAAGGTTTAAAGGTCTCTGTGAAATGGTCTAGGACGAGTTGCGTTACAATCGATTGGTGCCCACTTGTGTCCCCGCCCCCTACCCTAAGTTGAACCCAAGATAAAAATAATTCCTTGTATTGTAGTCTATTCATCATTGGCTTGACAATGATATGTGACATGACCACCTTTGCATAAATTACATTTTTTACCCACAGTCCCCACCCCCTTGGCGTCATGACAAAATTTCAAAAGTGCCATGCACATCCATGGACATATGTGTAATCATACCAGAAGTTTCAAGTTTCTGCGTGAAATGGGCTAGGAGGAGTTGCGATGGTAGCTCTTTTAAATAGACTGTTAAGATTGCCTTTCTGTTCCAATTTTTAAATTTGTTCAAGAAAATTTAAATTTTCTCATGGAAAATATCCATTTCTAGACCAAGAGAAGACTATTTTGAAAATTTACCACTGGAGTGACTGACTCACTTATCGAGCTAATCATTCCAGTTGTAAACTTTCATAAATAGTCTTCTCTTAGTTTGCAAATGGACATTTCGCAAGACCATTTCAGATGCACTGAAGAAGGGGTAAAGGGTGAAATCTAAAGTTGTCACCAACTGATGTAGCTAATTGAGACAGGAACTACCTTTACTGTCACGCTTCTAGTATTGAAACACGCCACGCCACGCATTTGTCAATTCAAGAAAACTGAATAGATAAGATTCTGAAACTGGTTGGAGGGCTTGGGTAGGGATATATGACGGCTGTGGCCACAGTTTCCAGTCAAATTTCTTTCAATACATTCATCAACTTACACAATACTTCTAGTATTATCAGGAAAACAAAATTTTAGCACTTTAGGGTTCAAAGTGTTAAAAGCTAAATCACTAATCCGCTCTATTAGGAGAAGAGTATAATAGCGCATTTAAGTGTGCAAGATCACTCAAGCTTGTTTTTAATGGGCACTGTATGGTCCATCAAAAAGTGGTTGTTAAAGACAGATAGTCAGTTAATACAACTTATTCGCTATACTATGCAGAGTTTTTGGACCAAAAGATGGTGGTTGCTTACGGCTTCTTGTCATACCACCACCCCTTTTAAAGAATAACCATCTTTTGGCGCCAGAGCACGTGTTCGTCTTTGGGTAATAAATATCTTCCTGGTTATAGGCCTGAATATCCATCTGATGGAGCTTTATCATGAAAGCTATATAAAATCATTATTACTAGATTGACCTCTTTTCCGCTGATGCCTAAATATTTAAGATATTATTGTGTGCTCTGAAATCTATGTTGTTGAATTTTGTTTGACTGAAAGTTGTTCCTCCCGCAGCAATGACCTTCAGTCAAATTATTTTTAAAGAAACAACTCAGTCTACCAAACCATGTTGCTAAATAAACTTGGACATTCGGCTACAAGGAACAGCAGTGTGAAATCTAAAGTTGTCACCATAAATCTGCTCGACGGCGGAAACTGTAACAAATCTAACCTGTCTATTAAGGAACACCTCTGAAATTAGACCTTTGCTATATATGATGTAGTAATTTCGGAAGTTCATATCTCGGCCGTTTATGGACAGATTATCTTCTAGTTTTCAAACACTCGTTCATCTATGCCCACGCTGATATGACAACGGCCATAGCATTCCGGGATCCATGGCTGGTTTAAGATGCAACATGTTTCACAATAACCACAAATAGCAATGTTTTTTAGAAGCATCACCAATAAGACTCAAGTGCTCCACCTTAGATAGGTAGTCTAATGGATTAGGCTAATTAAGTGCGTAGATGTAGGGTCCTATACTGTAATAGCAATGGGTTTGCGAACCACCACTCAAGCGGTTCACTTACAGAGGTGGTCATAGAACGTATTTGAGCTAAGAACCACCGTCATCATACATCAGCATCTCTGTCTTAGCGAAAATTGTTACTGTCTCTAAGAGCCCTGTATTTGAGAATCGCCATCAATAAAATTCAAGTGGTCCACTTCCATAATATTCAATATTTTCCTGTATTTTTTTTTTACAATTATCACATTCAACACGCTATGCAAGCGTATTAATAATTAATTAATTAATAGAAGTAGCAAAGCAAAACTCGAGTTTCTTAGTATTTCATAATCTATGAACACCAGTCATGCAACAGAAAGTTGTTGCTAGTGGCCGTTGAAACGTTATTAATGCTGGAACATAGCGATCTTTTCCTTAATTTCCGCTAATTTTTACAAGTTGCATGTGCCAAGCACGCTATGTAATCGTATTAATAATTAATGAACTAGTAACAATTGTAACACATATCTCAGCTGTCTTAGTATGTGTACACCTCTGAATACGACCCTTGCAACACAAACCTCTTGCTACTAGTCCTTGCAAAGTTATTAAGGCTGAAACAGAGTGATTTATCCAAATATTACCAGAATTTATGTAAGTTTCGCGTTCAAATGCTGCTATGCGTTATGTAATTGTAGTAATTGTTCATCAACTAGCAGGAATAGCAACACGCAACTGATATAGTTTAGTATTTCATAGCGTTAGAACATACCTGTTGCAACAAAAACATGTTGCGGTTAGCAATTGTAGACGTATTAGGGCTGGAACAATATGATATATTCTATATCATCACATAGTTGATGCAACGCTATCTCCCTCGTCCCTTCAACTACCCCCCCCCCCGCCCCACACCCTTCCCGCCTCTCTCTCTCTCTCTCTCCTCCCTCTGACTCGTTTCAACCGTATATATGCGTGGCGGTTATCAATAAAACTCAAGTGGTCTACCTTAGATAGGTATTCCTATGCATTAGGCTAAATAATCGCTTAGATGGGTGGTCCTATGCAGGAATAGCAATGTGTTCTTAAAATCACAACTCAAGTGGTCCACTTAGATATGGGGTCATATGAAATAATTCTAATAGTTAAGAACCAATCACCAATAGCTGGGTTTTTTAAACAAACCGTAATAAAGGTCAAGTGGTCCTATACGGCAACTGACCACTAATGCTTAAAAACCACCATCAACAAACATCGGCATCTATGTTCTAGTGAACGCTGTTGCTGCCTTCAATAACAATGTTTTCATTGACTAAACTTGGTCAATAAAGGAGTAAATGTCAGCATATATTATAGTACTTTTTCCACCACATTTGTAATAGTTATCCACATACAAAGCATGCGCGCACTGCAAGTGTGTGTTTAGGGGGTGGGGGTGTCGGAGGAGGGGGTTGCGACATCTGTGTGGACACAATGCAAATAATTTGTCCGCCATGCAATGCATAATAAATAGCCTTGTATTCACTCAAAGGTCAATTGCCTATTGTGTAATACATCTATCTATCTAGCTAACTCTTTTACACCTAAGCTGGCCAAAACGGCTTCTGCGGTAGTCTTGGAAAATGTCCGTATGCATATCGAAAGAAGACTATTTTTTAAACATTATCCTCTCTGTCTCTCCACCCTCACCCCCCTCCGTCTCCTGCTCCTACCCTTCTCCCTTCCCTCAATCCCTCCCTCGCTCCTGCCATCCTCTCCCGCCGTCCCTCAATGCCGTCCTCTCTCTCTGTATTATATTATAATGTGATCCTATTGTATGATGACACAAGATGGAATGGTACCGAGCGCAAAATGCATGCACCAACATCAGCTAATACATTGATATATGTGTATGATCTTGCAACGTCAAAATGAACAGCCTTGCGTATTTAAAATGTCATGACATTTGATTGCAGATTTCAAAAATACCCAATTTGTCCCACCCTTTAAACAGCGTGGCCAATGCTTCTGAATTCCCGGTTGCTAAGATGCTGCTGCTGTGCCCGAGAGCAACAACATTCCGCAACATCATCATCAAAAAGAAACATTGGAACACTATAATTTAAAGAACAGCCACAAAATGTGTAGGGGACAATCGAAATTGGTGGGTTAATTTTATGTGCACCTTACGTTAGCCAGAATTGCGGTACAGGCGCACACTTCTTTATTAACGGCAGTGTACAAGTAGTTTGCAATACAGATCCTTTCATGATCAAGAGCCAAAAACAACCCAAATTGACTAGCTTCATTAATGAACAAACTACCAAATTGGACCTCTAAAAATAATGCCGGTGTTTTGTTTTTGCAACATAACTCAGCAACGGAATGATCATAGGTACATAATTAAATACTATCATTGACTATATAAATTCCAATCTACGGCGCAATTTGGACAAAATCATACCATCGGCTTTGAGTTCTCTCACTAATACAGATTGTCCAAGCGTGGAGGAATATCAGCCTCAGCGCTTAGGCTACAACCCGGCTAAATTGGGCATGGCGCTGAATAGACATAGAACACGGGCAATTATTTAAAACTTAATTTAGGCTACACCTCTTGCACGGGGCGTGACATAGCTCTCAAACAATGAAAAGTTGGAGATATCGCCCTATCTATAAAACTAATAAAGCTAAACCTGGTTTAATCATCCTTATTGAATTACGGCCAATGCGACTGAATTGATAGCAACAATTTAGCAACTCATTCCAGCAACATCATTGTCCAAACAAACTCCATAATGGCTATTTTACTTTGATGCAAAATAGAGTGGCTTCATTACATGTGACAAAATAGCATTACATACGGGGGTGGGTGGTGAGTGAATGGGCGGCGAAGCAACAACTCGTTATATACGCTGAGCGAAATGTAAACAAACTCGGACAATCATCATATTAAATATTTCAGTTCCCTACAGATAAATACTCATGACTGAAAGTTGCTGTTACCCTAAATAGCAACAGGTTTCAACAAACAATACGATAATTGTCAAGCAGGCTACAAGATTTCTCACAAAAATCCAGTCTTGTTTCACTACATACAAGCAGTTGTGGTATAATTTCACTAGTTTCTTCAGCCCTGCTAGAAGGAAATGGGTTAATTTTGCATTTGGACGTTTATTGATATCACTTCTCTGACCATCTATTTAACCCTGCTCAATGCATCGATTACCTATTTAACCCTGCTCAATGCTCAATTCATCACCAGTTCCTGGAAAAATGCCCTAGCTGGTTACTTAAAAACAATTTGACTGAACGTAATTGTTTCCTTAGGTAGCAACAACATTCAGTCAACGTCCTTTCAAAACATTAAGTTGGTTCTCCGCACAACTATCTTCAGAAATAAAAGCGCTTTTAAATCGATCATTGGATAAATAATTGTGTTGAGATCAGTGCGAAATTGAAATGCTAGCCTTTTCTATGCAGGGTAATTATCACACACCCCCCCCCCCCACCCACTGATGGGACCAGTTAGCGAGCGTTGTTGTTTATTTATTACAGTCATAAAAACATAGAGGTATCAATTTCTAGCAATGCCCCTCCGATTTCTAACTACGCTAGACAGGATTATAATGTCCATCAAGTGTACAAATTGTAAGCCCTATGTCCTTAACATTTAACCCTTTAATGACTAAATCTTGTCAAAAAACTAAACATTTTCTTGTTGAATGTCTTATTGCAGGCCAAGAAAATTTTATTTTGAAATTTTGCAACTGGAATGACTGGCTCGCTTACCGAGCCAGTCATTCCAGTGGTAAATTTTCAGAAATAGTTTTCACTTGGCCTACTAATCGACATTCCTCAAGACCCCTGCAGAGGCCGTTTGGCCGGCTTCATCATAAGAGGGTTAAGGCCCTATGTTTTTAACATTATGTTGAATATTTTGAAACTATTTCACTGGGCGTTGTTGCAGCAACAACACACAGTCAAATTAGTTTCAAAATATTCAACATGTTACATGAAATTCAGGGATCAATGTGTACAAATTGTATACAAATGTTCTCTGGTGAAATTCACTTTTTAGTAACTGCTCTAGATAGTAGTACTTGTCATTCGGATCAATCACTTAGGTGGCTTTGGAGAAGATTTATATACAGACACAAAACTGGTCACAAAATTCAGCTAGATGATTGGCCATTCAGAAGTAAATAGGTTAATCAGGGATTGGCCATTCAGCAGTAAAAAATATACGAAGTGTGTGACAATTTACCTTTCCAATATTTCTTAATGGATACTGGAAAATTAGTACAAAATCAATGAAATAAAAGTTAACATTGCAGTGTAAGGGTTAATACAAAATCTAATATTTCACCAGTAGAAGGTTTAATAGGCAGGAACAATTTCCTGTCAAATTGTTTTGAAAAATATTCATCAGCTATCCTTTGCATCTACATTAAGTGCAAGTTTTATATTGACATTAATACATTCATGGGTTAATCGGGCAGATGGTCAACTGGTATTAAATGGCAATTAAATCCCCATTATATTAATCTGTTTGCCTAGAGCATTTACAGTAGCAAATGCCATTTATTACCCCAGAGATATAAAATGAAAATCAAATGTCACATTAATCATTTTTATTAGAGCCTATAGCAAACTGTCTTCTACTACATAATAAAGAGGAAAATTAAAATCTAAATAGTTCCGCCGTTTACAGATGGGCCTCGTTCATTTTAAAACACACCATGCAGATGGTCAACTAACATATGTATAGGAATTTTCTCCATCCAAATCCATCAAATAAAAATGTTCAAAATGCTCGAATTTGATTGGTCCATGGTGGCGATACTGTTTTACCAATCAAGTTTTTGCGAACAAATTTTACTTGCCGCCATAGACTAATTATATTCCCCAAATCTTAGCCAGATCGCTTCAGAAGTTCCAGAGGAGAAGATTATTTTGTCATTTATGACGTCATCAATATGGCCGCCAATGCCCCGAGCCAATCAGGCTCTGTTTAGCTATTTTGATTCAGGGGGTGATCTCAACCATATATTCTGAGTTTTGATTCAATTTGCTTGCCGGTTTCGGAGTTTTGGTTCAATTTACTTGCTGGAAATGGCTGGAGGCGGAATAATAATAATAATAATAACTAGATCTGTTCCATGAACAGATATACGGCTTCCAAGAATACCTGCACTTGAACTAGACATTCTTTTCTTGTACTTCATGTACAATCTAGTTATCTGGTGAAACTCTGTTTTTCTAGAACTTCTTTAGATAATATTTCTTGTCTTTCTGATCAATCGCCTAGGTGGTTTTGGAGAAGATCTATATACACAAAACTGGTCACAAAATCAGCTAGATGATTGGTCATTCAGCAGTAAACAGGTTAATCAGGGATTTCTTTGGACACTTGATCTGGTAACATGGAAACAGTTTGACTGTTCTATACCTGGTGCTTCGGGAGAAGTAACTAGCAGGACAAGAGGTATTAGACGATACCAATATCTTGCATTTTTAAGTTACCCAAGGAACCGGCTGCTGCAGGACCCGGTCTGCGCAGGACTAACTATTCTGTGAAGAAACAATATCCAAGCCATGTACATATATAGAATTAGATTGCCCATTTGACTCCTGCTCACTGCCCGCAGAATGACTCACGAACAAAATAATGTGTTGTACTGTAGTCTACTAACTACAAGCTTTAAAATGATATGTGACATGACCACATTTGATAAAATCTATTTTCTGCCCACCATTTCCCCCACCCCTTCGGCTGATATCAAAATTCCAATGTGTAATGCACATCTCTGGCCATATGTTGAATCATAAATTTCTATGTGAAATGGTCTAGGAGGAGTTGTGTTACAATTGATTGGTGCCCACTTTTGACCCTGCCCCATACCCTCGTTTGACCCAAGATCAAAATAATTCCATGTACTGTAGTCTACTCATCATTGGCTTCAAAATGATATGTGACATGACCACCTTTGGAAATTTTTTTTTTTACTCCACATTTCCCATCACTTGGGGTCATACCAAAATTCCACAAGACCGATCAGAAGATAGCAAATAGCTGACCTGTACTGTATATTAATTGTACATCACAGGATATGATGGACCACCGGATAGTCACATTTTGAAATTTGACAATCAACATGTGAATTCGAAACACCGGTGGTACTACCCATTGGGCAAGCATAGCTTGGAGACTGAACCATAAAGCTTATCTGCCCAGGAGTAACGTGAAGTCATTTAATGACAACTGGCAAATGGTCCAAACATAATTAAAGTTCATAGCCTGAAAAAAGAAGAAACATTAAAAAAAATAATACATAATTAGATGTCAAATGCTCTAGGAGTTGCATGACAATCGATTTGTGCCTAATTTTGACCCCACCCTATACCCTCAGTTTGACGCAAGATCAAAATAATTCCTTGTATTGTTGTCTACTCATCATTGGCTTGAAAATGATATGTGACATGACCACCTTTGGATAAATTAAATTTTTTACCCACAGTCCCCACACCCTGGGGTTCATGATATAATTTAAAAAGTGTCATGCAAATCACTGGCCAGATGTGCAATCATCTCCAAAGTTTCTAGTTTCTATCTGAAGAGGTCTAGGAGGAGTTGCATTTCAATTGATTGGTGCCCACTTTTGAAATTTTGACCCCGCCTCCCACCCTCAGTTTGACCCAAGATCAAAATAATTCCTTGCAGTGTAGACTACTTACCATTGGCTTGAAAATGATATGCAACATGACCTTTGGGGTCATGCCAAAATTCCAAAAGTGTCATGCAAATCCCTGTCCATATGTGCAATGATACCAAAAGTTTCAAGCTTCTATGTGAAATGGTCTAGGAGGAGTTGTGTAGCAATCGATTGAGCCCACTTTTGATTCCCACTACCCTCACTTAGACCCAAGATCGAAATACTTCCTGGTACTGTAGTCTACTCATCCTTGGCTTCAAAATGATATGTGACATGACCATGTTTGGATAAATTACATTTTTGACTCACAGTCCCCACCCCCTGCGGTCATGACAAAATTTCAAAAGTGCCATGCACATTCCTCGCAATATGTGTAATCATACCGAAGGTTTAAAGGTCTCTGTGAAATGGTCTAGGACGAGTTGCGTTTCAATCGATTGGTGCCCACTTGTGTCCCCGCCCCCTACCCTAAGTTGGACCAAAGATAAAAATAATTCCTTGTATTGTAGTCTATTCATCATTGGCTTGAGAATGATATGTGACATGACCACCTTTGCATAAATTACATTTTTTACCCACAGTCCCCACCCCTTGGCGTCATGGCAAACTTTCAAAAGTGCCATGCACATCCATGGACATATGTGTAATCATACCAGAAGTTTCAAGTTTCTGCGTGAAATGGGCTAGGAGGAGTTGCGATGGTAGCTCTGTTCCAATTTTTTAATTTGTTCAAGAAAATTTAAATTTTCTCATGGAAAATATTCATTTCTAGACCAAGAGAAGACTATTTTGAAAATTTACCACTGGAGTGACTGGCTCAGTTATCGAGCTAATCATTCCAGTTGTAAACTTTCATAAATAGTCTTCTCTTAGTTTGCAAATGGACATTTCGCAAGACCATTTCAGACGCACTGAAGAAGGGGTAAAGGGTGAAATCTAAAGTTGGCACCAACTGATGTAGCTAATTGAGACAGGAACTACTTTTACTGTCGCGCTTCTAGTATTGAAACACGCCACGCCACGCATTTGTCAATTCAAGAAAACTGAATAGATAAGATTCTGAAACTGGTTGGAGGGCTTGGGTAGGGATATATGACGCCTATGGCCACAGTTTCCAGTCAAATCTCTTTCAATACATTCATCAACTTACACAATACTTCTAGTATTATCAGGAAAACTAGATTTTAGCACTTTAGGGTTCAAAGTGTTAAAAGCTAAATCACTAATCCGCTCTATTAAGAGAAGAGTATAACAGCGCATTTAAGCTGCAAGATCACTCAAGCCTGTTTATAATGGGCACTGTATGGTCCATCAAAAAGTGGTTGTTAAAGACAGATAGTCAGTTAATACAACTTATTCGCTATACTATGCAGCGTTCTTGGACCAAAAGATGGTGGTTGCTTACGGCTTCTCGGCATACCACCACCCCTTTTAAAGAATAACCATCTTTTGGCGCCAGAGCACGTGTTCGTCTTTGGGTAATAAATATCTTTCTGGCTACAAGCCTGAATTTCCATCTGATGGAGCTTTATCATGAAAGCTATATAAAATCATCATTACTAGATTGACCTTTTTCCGCTGATGCCTAAATATTTAAGATATTATTGTGTGCTCTGACATCTATGTTGTTGAATTTTTTGTAATGTGTTTGACTGAAAGTTGTTCCTCCCGCAGCAATGACCTTCAGTCAAATTATTTTTAAAGAAACAACTCAGTCTACCAAACCATGTTGCTAAATAAACTTGAACATTCGGCTACAAGGAACAGGAGTGTGAAATCTAAAGTTGTCACCATAAGTCTGCTCGACAGCGGAAACTGTAACAGATCTAACCTGTCTATTAAGGAACACCTCTGAAATTAGACCTTTGCTATATATGATGTAGTAATTTCGGAAGTTCATATCTCGGCCGTTTATGGACAGATTATCTTCTAGTTTTCAAACACTCGTTCATCTATGCCCACGCTGATATGACAAAGGTCATAGCATTCCGGGATCCATGGCTCAAAAGAAGCCGATAGAAGAGGAATAGTAATAATAATAATAATAAAAGAGAATAATCAGAACAATTTCTAGAAGGATTCCAAGTAAAAGTTAGCATTCTGCAGTATAAAGGTTAATACCAATCTATTATTTTACTAGTAGAAGGGTTAATAGGCAGAAACAACTTTCAGTCAAATTGTTTTGAAAAATAGTCAGCATGTATCCTTAGCATCTACAATAAGTGCAAGTTTTATATTGGCATTACTAAGTTCATGGGCTAATCAGCCAGGTTGTCAATTGGTATTAAATGGCAATTAAATCCCTATTATATTAATATGTTTACCTAGAGCACTTACAGTAGCAAATGACATTTGTTACCCCCATGGTAACCAGATATAAAATGACAATAAAATGTCACATTAATCATTTTTATTAGAGCCTCTAGCAAACTGTCTTCTACTACATAATAAAGAGGAAAACTAAA
>JAVVLW010003220.1:0-11000 GCA_034401795.1 Chaetoderma sp. LZ-2023a | reverse complement strand
ATCTAAATATTTCTGCACTTTACAACTAGATCTCGTTCATTTTCATACACACTCTGCAGACGGTCAACTAGCATATGTATAGCAATTTTTCCTATCAAAATCCATCAAATAAAAAAGTTCAAAATGGCCCCGAACTTGATTGGTCCACGGTGCCGAGACTGTTTGACCAATCAAGTTTTTGCGAACAAATTTCACTTGCCGCCATTGACTTATTATATTCCCCAAATTTTAGCCAGATCGCTTCAGAAGTTCCAGAGGAGAAGATTATTTTGTCATTTATGACGTCATCAAGATGGCCGCCAAATCCCTGAGTGCATCATGTTCTCTTTGATTAATTTCGATCCTAGTTGCCATCTAGACCATAGTTGCCGAGTCTTGTATTGATTGACCTGCTGGTTTCGGAGTTTTGGTTCAATCTACTTGCTGGAAATGGCTGGCGCCGGAATAATAATAATAATAATAATAATAATAATAATAATAATAATAACTAGATCTGTTCCATGAACAGATATACGGCTTCCAAGAATACCTGCACTCGAACTAGACATTCTTTTCTTGTACTTCATGTACAATCCAGTTATCTGGTGAAATTCCGTTTTACTTCTTTAGACAATATTTCTTGTCTTTCTGATCAAACGCCTAGGTGGTTTTGGAGAAGATCTATATACACAAAACTGGTCACAAAATCAGCTAGATGATTGGTCATTCAGCAGTAAACAGGTTAATCAAGGATTTCTTTGGACACTAAATCTGATAACATGGAACCAGTTTGACTGTTCTATACCTGGTGCTACGGGAGAAGTAACTAGCAGGACAAGAGGTATTAGAAGATAGCAATATCCCACATTTTTAAGTTACCCAAGGAACCGGCTGCGGCAGGACCCGGTCTGCGCAGGACTACCTATTCTGTGAAGAAACAATATCCAAGCCATGTACATATATAGAATTAGATTGCCCATTTGACTCCTGCTCACTGCCCGCAGATTGACTCAAGAACAAAATAATGTGTTGTACTGTAGTCTACTAACCACAAGCTTCAAAATGATATGTGACATGACCACATTTGATAAAATTTATTTTCTGCCCACCATTTCCCCCACCCCTTCAGCTGATATCAAAATTCCAATGTGTCATGCACATCCCTGGCCATATGTTGAATCATAAATTTCTATGTGAAATGGTCTAGGAGGAGTTGTGTTACAATTGATTGGTGCCCACCTTTTACCCTGCCCCATACCCTCGGTTTGACCCAAGATCAAAATAATTCCTTGTACTGTAGTCTACTCATCATTGACTTCAAAATGATATGTGACATGACCACCTTTGGAAAGATTTTATTTTTTACTCCACATTTCCCATCACTTGGGGTCATACCAAAATTCCACAAGACCTATCAGAAGATAGCAAATAGCTGACCTGTACTGTATATTAATAGTACATCACAGGATATGATGGACCACCGGATTGTCACATTTTGAAATTTGACAATCAACATGTGAATTCAAAACACCGTTGGTACTACCCATTGGGAAAGCATAGCTTGGAGACTGAACCATAAAGCTTATCTGCCCAGGAGTAACGTGAAGTCAGTTAATTACAACTGGCAAATGGTCCAAACATAAGCAAAGTTCATAGTCTGAAAAAAGAAGAAAGATTAAAAAAACCAATCAGCATAATACATATTTAGATGTCAAATTCTCTAGGGGTTGAATGACAATTGATTTGTGCCCACCTTTGACCCCGCCCTATACCCTCAGTTTGACGTAAGATCAAAATAATTCCTTGTATTGTTGTCTACTCATCGTTGGCTTGAACATGATATGTGACATGACCACCTTTGGATACATTAAATGTTTTACCCACAGTCCCCACACCCTGGGGTTCATGATACAATTTAAAAAGTGTCATGCAAATCACTGGCCAGATGTGCAATCATCTCCAAAGTTTCAAGTTTCTATCTGAAGTGGTCTAGGAGAGTTGCATTACAATTGATTGGTGCCCACTTTTGAAATTTTGACGCCGCCTCCCACCCTCAGTTTGACCAAAGATCGAAATAATTCCTTGTACTGTAGACTACTTACCATTGGCTTGAAAATGATATGCAACATGACCTTTGGAAAAATTTAAATTTTGACACACATTTCCCACCCCCAGAGCCCTGCCCCTGGGGTCATGCCAAAATTCCAAAATTGCCATGCAAATCCCTGTCCATATGTGCAATGATACCAAAAGTTTCAAGCTTCTATGTGAAATGATCTAGGAGGAGTTGTGTAACAATCGATTGGTGCCCACTTTTGATCCCCACTCCCCTCAGTTAGACCCAGGATCGAAATAATTCCTTGTACTGTAGTCTACTTATCATTGGCTTCAAAATGAGATGTGACATGACCATGTTTGGATAAATTAAATTTTTGACCCACAGTCCCCACCCCCTGGGGTCATGACACAATTTCAAAAGTGCCATGCACATTCCTCGCAATATGTGTAATCATACGGAAAGTTTAAAGGTCTCTGTGAAATGGTCTAGGACGAGTTGCTTTACAATCGATTGGTGCCCACTTGTGTCCCCGCCCCCTACCCTAAGTTGGACCCAAGATAAAAATAATTCCTTGTGTTGTAGTCTATTTATCATTGGCTTGACAATGATATGTGACATGACCACCTTTGCACAAATTAAAATTTGTACCCATTGTCCCCACCCCCTTCGGCGTCATGACAAAATTTCAAAAGTGCCATGCCCATCCATGGCCATATGTGTAATCATACCAGAAGTTTCAAGTTTCTGCGTGAAATGGGCTAGGAGGAGTTGCGATGGTAGCTCTTTTAAATAGACTGTTAAGATTGCCTTTCTGTTGCAATTTTTTAATTTGTTCAAGAAAATTTTAATTTTCTCATGGAAAATATCCATTTCTAGACCAAGAGAAGACTATTTTGAAAATTTACCACTGGAGTGACTGGCTCGGTTATCGAGCTAATCATTCCAGTTGTAAATTTTCATAAATAGTCTTCTCTTAGTTTGCAAATGGACATTTCGCAAAACCATTTCAGATGCACTGAAGAAGGGGTAAAGGGTGAAATCTAAAGTTGTCCCCAACTGATGTAGCTAATTGAGACAGGAACTACTTTTACTGTCACGCTTCTAGTATTGAAACACACCACGCATTTGTCAACTTAAGAAAACTGAATAGATAAGATTCTGAAACTGGTTGGAGGGCTTGGGTAGGGATATATGACGGCTGTGGCCATAGTTTCCAGTCAAATTTCTTTCAATACATTCATCAACTTACACAATACTTCTAGTATTATCAGGAAAATAAGATTTTAGCACTCTAGGGTTCAAAGTGTTAAAAGCTAAATCACTAATCCGCTCTATTAAGAGAAGAGTATAATAGCGCATTTAAGCGTGCAAGATCACTCAAGCCTGTTTAAAATGGGTACTGTATGGTCCATCAAAAAGTGGTTGTTAAAGACAGATAGTCAGTTAATACAACTTATTCGCTATACTATGCAGAGTTTTTGGACCAAAAGATGGTGGTTGCTTACGGCTTCTCGTCATACCACCACCCCTTTTAAAGAATAACCATCTTTTGGCGCCAGAGCACGTGTTCGTCTTTGGGTAATAAATATCTTCCTGGTTATAAGCCTGAATTTCCATCTGATGGAGCTTTATCATGAAAGCTATATAAAATCATCATTACTAGATTGACCTCTTTTCCGCTGATGCCTAAATATTTAAGATATTATTGTGTGCTCTGACATCTATGTTGTTGAATTTTTTGTAATGTGTTTGACTGAAAGTTGTTCCTCCCGCAGCAATGACCTTCAGTCAAATTATTTTTAAAGAAACAACTCAGTCTACCAAACCATGTTGCTAAATAAACTTGGACATTCGGCTGCAAGGAACAGGAGTGTGAAATCTAAAGTTGTCACCATAAATCTGCTCTACGGCGGAAACTGTAACAGATCTAACCTGTCTATTAAGGAACACCTCTGAAATTAGACCTTTGCTATATATGATGTAGTAATTTCGGAAGTTCATATCTCGGCCGTTTATTGACAGATCTTCTTCTTCTTTTCGTTCTCTGATCATACCGCCAGTCCTAAGTGACTATCGACATGATCATAAGCGTTAAGTGCGTGGATCCATGGTTTATTAGTTTGCGCCGTGCGGCCTGGAACCTCCGTCTTCAGCACTCGAGGTTTCTGTCAGGGTTACCTCACCCTTACCTCCTTTAATCGCCTCTTACGACACGCAGATGATACGGAAGGTGTATTCTAAGCCCCACCTACAGGGCAAGTGGACAGATTATCTTCTAGTTTTCAAACACTCGTTCATCTATGCCCACGCTGATATGACAAAGGTCATAGCATTCCGGGATCCGTGGCTCAAAAGAAGCCGATAGAAGAGGAATAGTAATTATAATAATAATAAAAGAGAATAATCAGAACAATTTCTAGAAGGATTCCAAGTAAAAGTTAGAATTCTGCAGTATAAAGGTTAATACCAATCTATTATTTTAGCAGTAGAAGGGTTAATAGGCAGGAACAACTTTCAGTCAAATTGTTTTGAAAAATAGTCAGCATGTATCCTTAGCATCTACAATAAGTGCAAGTTTTATATTGGCATTCATAAGTTCATGGGTTAATCGGCTCCATGGTCAACTGCTGTTAATTGACAATTAAATCCCTATCACATTAATCTGTTTTCCTGTTCTCTGATGAAATTCCGTTTCTATAACTGCTTTAGGTAATATTTCTTGTCTCTCGGATCAGTCACCTAGGTGGCTTAGGAGAATATCTATATACAGACACAAAACTGGTCACAAAAATCATGTAGATGATTGGGCATTCAGCAGTAAATAGGTAAATCAGGGATTGACCATACAGCCATAAACAGATCTAGAAGTGCATGACAATTTTTTATCTTTCCAATATGCTCAATGGAAACTGGAAATTAGTACAAAATCAATCAATGGCTAACATTCTGCAGTACACAGGTAAATACAACAACTATAATATTTCACCAGTAGAAGGGTTAATAGGCAGGAACAACTTCCAGTCAGATTGTTAAAATTTTCTGTGGGTATCCTTAGCATCTACAATAAGCGATAGGTTTATATTGGCATTCATAGGTTGATGGGTTAATTGCCCCCCCCCCCCCCCATGCTCAACATGTATTAAATGACAATTAAATCCCTATCACATTAATATGTTTGCCTAGAGCATTTACAGTAGCAAATCCAGTTCATTACTCATAATAGCTATTGAGCCACCTTTAGTTAGCTTGAGTTGCATTCGTGAGTGGCCATGATTGGAACTCTTAAATATATCATCCTCGTATGTTTCGAACGTAGGCCTATTAAAGATAACATTTTAATCACAATTTCTATCATTTATGTTATAGGTCACGGTCGTATTTTTCGCTAAATAGTGAGGTAAACCTTAATTGTTTAGCTGAATTACTCTGGCCAGATTGATCGCCCTTGTTATCAAGATAGTTCTGATAGGTCTCCCATAACTTATCCAATGGTGTGCTGTGCATATAAATCATGGAATTTAGTTTGCTAATGTTATGATTTCCCTGTTTTGGGAAGATAATAGTAGGTTAATTAATTACATTAAAATGTTTCTAAAGGTGGTCTGTTACGACCTGTCATACCTGTGGTTTAAGATGCCACAGGTTTCACAATAACCACAAGTAGCAATGTTTTTAGAAGCATCACCAATAAGACTCAAGTGGTCCACCTTAGATAGGCATTCTAATGCAGTAGGCTAATTAAGTGCGTAGATGTATGGTCCTATACTGTAATAGCAATGGGTTTGAGAACCACCACTCAAGCGGTTCACTTACAGAGCTGGTCATAGAACGTAATTGAGCGCTAATCACTGAGAACCACCGTCATCATACATCAGCATCTCTGTTTTAACGAAAATGGTTACTGTCTCTAAGAGCAGTGTTTTTGAGAATCGCCATCAATAAAATTCATGTGGTGCAGTTCCATAATATTCAATATTTTCCTGAATTTTTTTTTTTACAGGTATCACATTCAACTGCACTATGCATGCGTATTAATAATTAAATAATTAATAGAAATAGCAACGCAAAACTCGAGTGTTTTAGTATTTCATAATCTATGAACATAGCGTGCTTGGAACCTGAAACTTGTATAAATTAGCGGAAATTAAGGAAAGGATCACTATGTTCCAGCATTAATAATGTTTCAACGGCCACTAGCAACAGCTTTCTGTTGCATGGGTGGAATCGTATTAATAATTCTGGAACTAGTAACAATTGTAACACATATCTCAGATGTCTTAGTATGTGTAAACCTCTGAATACGACCCTTGCAACAGAAACCTCTTGCTACTGGTCGTTGCAAAGTTATTAAGGCTGAAACATAGTGATTTATCCCAATATTCCCAGAATTTATGCAAGTTTCGCGTTCAAATGTCGCTATGCGTTATGTAACTGTATTAATTTTTCATCAACTAGCAGCAATAGCAGCACGCAACAGATATCGTTTAGTATTTCATAGCTTTATAACATGACCGTTGCAACAAAAACAGACGTATTAGGGCTGGAACATAATGATATATTCTATATCATCACATAGTTGATCTATCTCCCCCGTCCCTTCAACTACCTTCCCCCTTCACCCCCCCCCCCCTCTCCCCTCCACCTCCCTCCCACTCGTTTCAACTGTATATATGCATGGTGGTTATCAATAAAACTCAAGTGGTCTACCTTAGATAGGTAGTCCTATGCATTAGGCTAAATAATCGCTTAGATGGGTGGTCCTATACAAGAATAGCAATGCGTTTTTAGAGTCACAACTCAAGTGGTCCCCTTAGATAGGTGGTCATATGCAGGTCATATAAAGGTCAAGTGGCCGCTAATACTTAAAAACCACCATCAACATACATCAGCATCTATTTTTTAGTGAACGCAGTTACTGCCTTCAATAACAATGTTTTCATTGACTAAACTTGCCCAATAAAGGTGTAAATGTCAGCATATAATATAGTACTTTTCCACTACATTTGTAATAGCTATCCACATACAAAGCGCGCGCGCATAGCAAGTGTGTGTTCAGGGGGTGGGGTGGGGGTCGGAGGAGGGGTTGTGACATCTGTGTGGCCACAATGCAAATAATTTTTCCACCATACAATGCATAATAAATAGCATTGTATTCACTCAAAGGCCAATTTCCTATTGTGTAATAAATCTATATATCTAGCTAACTCTTTAACACTTAAGCTGGCCAAAACGGCTTCTGCGGTAGTCTTGGAAAATGTCCGTTTGCATACCAAGAGAAGACTATTTTTGAAAAATTATCCTCTCTCTCTCTCTCTCTCTCTCTCTCCACCCTCTCTCCCCTCCGTCTCCCTCTCCTCCGCTTCTCCCTTCCCTCAATCCCTCCCTCGCTCCCGCCATCCTCTCCCGCCCGCCCTCAATGCCACCCCCTCTCTGTATTATAGTATAATGTGATCCTGTTGTATGATGGACACCAGATGGAATGGTACCGAGTGCAAAATGCATGCAGCAACATCAGCTAATACGTTAATATATGTGTATGATCTCGCAACGTTACAATGAACAGCCTTGCGTATTTAAAATGTCATGATATTTGCCCCACCCTTTAAACAGCACAGATTGGACCTCTAAAATAATGCCGGTGTTTTGGGGTAAGTTTTTGCAACATAATTCAGCAACGGAATGATCATAGGTACATAATTAATTACTATCATTGACTATATAAATTCCAATCTACGGCGCAATTGGGACAAAATCGTAGCATCGGCTTTGAGTTCTCTCACTAAGATAGATTGTCCAAGCATGGCGGAATATCAGCCTCAGCGCTTATGCTACAACCCGGCCAAATTGGGCATGGCGCTGAATAGACATAGAACAAGGACAATTATTTAAAACTTAAATTACTTTGTGATTTGTTACCCGGTTTAGGCTAATCTTGGTTTAAACATCCTTGTTGAATTCCGGCCAATGTGACTGAATTGATAGCAACAATTTAGCAACTCATTCCAGCAACATAATTGTCAAAACAAACTCCATAATGGCTATTTTATTTTGACGCAGAATAGAGTGGTTTCATTACATGTAACAAAATAGCATTACATACGGGGGTGGGTGGGTGGTGAGCGAATGGGCGGCGAAGCAACAACTAGTTATATACGCTGATAGAAATGTAAACAAACTCGGACAATCATCACATTAAATATTTCAGTTCCCTACAGATAAATACTCATGACTGAATGTTGCTGCTACCCTAAATAGCAACCGTTTCAACAAACATATTATGATAATTGCCAAGCAGGCTACAAGATTTCTCACAAAAATCCAGTCTTGTTTCAATACATACACGCAGTGATGTATCACTGCATAATTTCACTAGTTTCTTCAGCCCTGCTAGAAGGAAACTGGTTAATTTTGCATTTGGAGTTTTATTGATATCACTCCGATTATCTATTTAACCCTGCTCAATGCATCCTAACGTTCTGGAAATGCCCTGGCTCATTATTTAAAAACAATTTGACTGAACGTAATTATTTCCTTAGGTAGCAACAACGTTCGGTCAACATGCTTTCAAAACATTAAGTTGGTTCCCCGCACAACTATCTTCAGAAATAAATGCACTTTTAAATCGATCATTGGATAAATAATTATGTTGAGATCAGTGGGAAATTGAAATGTTAGCCTTTTTATGCAGGGTAATTATCACCCCCCACCCCCACTGTGGTTTGTGAGCCGCAACCCCTATCATTGGTCTCGTTCATTCTTTTCATGACCCTAAAGCATTTCATGATTGTTTGTCCAAATGAATAAACAGTGTAACAGTCTATTTCATTCTATTTTCAGAACAGTTATCAAAGAAACCTAAAACAATTTGGCTGACTTTGAAAAAACAATTTGGCTGCATGTTGTTGATACCCTAGTCAACAATAATTTTCAGTATATTTCTGTTCGGAATCGACATTATAATCCTGTCAATAACGATCTCATTAGGAGCTTAAGAATTTGTCAGTAAGGTGGGTTAATACAGGGCAGTTGAAAAAGAGAAGTGATTTTGGAGACCAAGGACTTTGGAGGCCATGAACTTTAAAATAATGATGTTACTGTACATAGATTGATCTTAATGCACTGCATATGCAGCAATAGACATCAGTGATATTTAACTCAGATAAGCCCTCTGACACAGTTCGTCAAAGACTGCCTGGTGTGCGCTTTCTTTCAAAGTGCTATCACAGGAAGAGAGGGACATAAAATTATTCAAGTCCTGTGTTCTACAAATAACTTAAGGTACTCTATAATGTAATCTCGTTCCAAATGAATCTTTAAAATACTGAATATGTCCCGTAGGCTGATGGGACCAGTTAGCGAGCGTTGTTGCTTATTTATTACAGGCATAAAAACATAGAGGTATCAATTTCTAGCAATGCCCCTCCGATTTCTAACTATGCTAGACAGGATTATAATGTCCATCAAGTGTACAAATTGTAAGCCCTATGTCCTTAACATTTAACCCTTTAATGACTAAATCTTGTCGAAAAACTAAACATTTTCTTGTTGAATGTCTTATTGCAGGCCAAGAAAATTGTATTTTGAAATTTTGCAACTGGAATGACTGGCTCGCTTACCGAGCCAGTCATTCCAGTGGTACATTTTCAGAAATAGTTTTCACTTGGCCTACTAATCGACATTCCTCAAGACCCCTGCAGAGGCCGGTTTGGCCGGCTTCATCATAAGAGGGTTAAGGCCCTATGTTTTTAACATTATGTTGAATATTTTGAAACTATTTCACTGGGCGTTGTTGCAGCCACAACACACAGTCAAATTATTTTCAAAATATTCAACATGTTACATGATATTCAGGGATCAATGTGTACAAATTGTATACAAATGTTCTCTGGTGAAATTCACTTTTTAGTAACTGCTCTAGATAATAATACTTGTCATTCGGATCAATCACTTAGGTGGCTTTGGAGAAGATTTATATACAGACACAAAACTGGTCACAAAATTCAGCTAGATGATTGGCCATTCAGCAGTAAATAGGTTAATCAGGGATTGGCCATTCAGCAGTAAAAAATATACGAAGTGTGTGACAATTTACCTTTCCAATATTTCTTAATGGATACTGGAAAATTAGTACAAAATCAATGAAATAAAAGTTAACATTGCAGTATAAGGGTTAATACAAAATCTAATATTTCACCAGTAGAAGGTTTAATAGGCAGGAACAATTTCCTGTCAAATTGTTTTGAAAAATATTCATCAGCTATCCTTAGCATCTACATTAAGTGCAAGTTTTATATTGACATTAATACATTCATGGGTTAATCGGGCAGATGGTCAACTGGTATTAAATGGCAATTAAATCCCCATTATATTAATCTGTTTGCCTAGAGCATTTACAGTAGCAAATGCCATTTATTACCCCAGAGATATAAAATGAAAATCAAATGTCACATTAATCATTTTTATTAGAGCCTATAGCAAACTGTCTTCTACTACATAATAAAGAGGAAAATTAAAATCTAAATAGTTCCGCCCTTTACAGATGGAGCTCGTTCATTTTAAAACACACCATGCAGATGGTCAACTAACATATGTATAGCAATTTTCTCCATCCAAATCCATCAAATAAAAAAGTTCAAAATGCTCGAATTTGATTGGTCCATGGTGGCGATACTGTTTTACCAATCAAGTTTTTGCGAACAAATTTTACTTGCCGCCATAGACTAATTATATTCCCCAAATCTTAGCCAGATCGCTTCAGAAGTTCCAGAGGAGAAGATTATTTTGTCATTTATGACGTCATCAATATGGCCGCCAATGCCCCGAGCCAATCAGGCTCTGTTTAGCTATTTTGATTCAGGGGGTGATCTCAACCATATATTATGAGTTTTGATTCAATTTGCTTGCCGGTTTCGGAGTTTTGGTTCAATTTACTTGCTGGAAATGGCTGGCGGCGGAATAATAA
>JAVVLW010003219.1:0-25000 GCA_034401795.1 Chaetoderma sp. LZ-2023a | reverse complement strand
GTACCCAGCTTGGCTGGGATGGCCACTACCCGCCTGGTCAATCCGCGCTACACCATCACATCTAATCTTGTCCATGGTATCCATTACACGCATGCGCTGATATGACTGGTAAATTTAGTTTTGCCTATCTTTGGATATTGGTAGATTTATATAATTTTTTGCTAATCAGCCGTTGCACTGAAAATATGGAAATAAAATACAATAGGAAATAAAACATCAGTGTTCTGATTGTGAAACTTTATAATAAATAAAGCATTTTAAAAATCTATCAGACAATATGTAAATTCAGCTATTGTATTAAATATCATTGTTAGCGGAGCGACACTAAGTGGCGATGCCACTCAGTGGTATCAGAGGTCCGATGACACTCACTATCTAGAAGTTTTGAGCATCAAGTTTGTCAAGACATAATAATGCATTATAAATCACAGTATCCCTCCAAAAGGGGTAAGACCGTTATCTTTTAGGCAACAACAAAGAAAGAAAACTTTGGTTTTAATAAATAATATATTTGATGACGGGGTACATGTAATAGAACTTCTGATGTGGTGCAGACAGTATTACACACAGAAAATATGATAAAATCTGCTATACTTGTCCTTTCAGATGAATGTCAAAATAATTGTCTCCTCCGTTATTGTACATTATTAGTATTACATACCTGTTTTATATAATCATAATATTGATTTTAATAACATAGAAAAGTACTGTGTAGAAATATAGTTACTTGCTTATTATATAGAGTCCCTGGAAGGAATTTATTGTTTAAATTTTCAGAAATAATATCCATAATTTAATGCTTACGTAATATTTGCAACATCATTTTCAGCAAAAAAATAGTCTATTAAAGAAAATACTCGGAACAAGACAAGTCATGTGTACACTGTGCAACCTAATTTCAATTAAGTAGGTATTTTCATGCAGTGTCTGCCGAACCTTATTCTTCCAGACTAGTACTGTAACGGAGAGGAAAATGGTAAATTCTGACATTCAAAAGCCCATGTCGGCCTATGTTTAGTTTTATGCTAATCTTTCAATATTTCACATCAGTTTCATAAATATTAGGAGATAACTAAGATACAAGCAAATTTAATCTGTTTTATCACTATGTGAAGAATAAACAAGCATTATCTTCACGTTCACCGGAGAATGATTTTGACGCGAAAATGGTTTCGCGATCACGTAACTGTTACACTGCATTGAGAAGGCTGTATGCGCTATGTAATTTATTACTGTAGTTTGGATCGACCGGTCGGATACTGGCCGTACCAGCTAAGCTGGGTACGCGGCGCCCGTCCTGGATTCGTTTCCTGAACACGCCCCTCTGGGTAGAGCTATAAGCGCATATAGGCCTATGGGAGAGATAGCGTGTCGAAAAACGACTAAGTTCGTTAAAGCGCATGATGCGCATGCGTGCGCCAGGATGCTGTTTATATGGAGTGCGTAGTTACGACCTAGATAGGATGGCGCTTTTAGTGTATCGAGATGGTACCCTGTAATCCTTATTGATTGCCTGTTCCCGTTAAATCTGGCATTAATCAAGACCAGAATTCAATCTGTAAACCATTTCAAAATCGGTTGAGAAATGGCTGAGTTATCCAGGGAAACTCTTCATGATTATGTTCAAAATATTGCCCTGACGTCATAACCACGTGGACGCAACACTTCTAAAATGTTCTAGAACGTTCGACTGCGCTATTATTAGCTGCGCGCTCATTGGCTGTTGCTCGACCGATGATTGGATAGAGCCTGCGCCTGTGACGTCACGAGGAGTATAAAAGGAGAAGTGATCCAGTGATCGAGAGCATCCTTGGCCAGGGGCCGAACAGGTTGGACCTGTACTAGCTACTATCGACAGATATTACGCATATGACTTCAGCTTCCGTCGTGTTCCCGTAGCTACCAGTAGCCAACCCACTGCAGTAAAAGCAATTTTGTAGACTCCCTACTTACGGAAGCAATTTGGAACTTTCTATTTAACGTTCACGAATATCAACATCTCCTTCGGAACACAAATTTGCGGTGAGGCCTTTACGGCCTGAATATGTGAGTCTACAGATGTAGAGGCAGGATGTTCTTTGATGGATGACTCGCTGGATCTGCTGGCTACTCCTAAAAGTGGTATTTCAATCGCCGCCGCATACATCGTGTCGGTTCTTTCAACTTTCGACCGCAGCAAGTAAACTCTGCCCGTTGCATCTTCAGAGCTGGTTGACGTACCCAGCACCGTGAAGCTTTGTTTTGTATCTTCATTTGCCTGTGGCATCCCCCGCTTATGACGGGTTGCTTACACCTTCCATCAGTGCCATCGGTGTATGGGAACTTTCTTCACCACATAGTACTATTGTATCTTTTACTGACTGCTCGTTAGACATTCTATTAGGCATACAGCACTAAGCGATGTACTCCTCCCGCCATGAGTGTTCTTGCGGAAGTCTTGTTTGCGGAAAACAGCTTACGGGAACCAACCTGCGGCAACTTTCCAGCTTCCGGACAGCGCATCATCTTACGTCAACTACGGATCTACGTCTCAATTTCAGTAACACGGTAGCCTAACTTAGGAATGACTACCAAGTATTCAAGTAGCTATACTTCACAGTTTAATTATTTCTCTATATAAATTTTGTTAATTATATTGTATCCGCAAAAACGGTCCCGATGACTAAAAGGAACCGTAACGGTCTTAGGACCAATAGTTATAATTTCTGTATTTGTTGATAATTATTATCATTTTCCTCAATGTGTTGGTAACCGCACTATAGTAGGTTCGTTAACCTTTACTAAAACATATATCTTAATCATTTAACACTGTATTGTTTGTTCTGGTTAGATTATGTATATATATGGCCAGTGGCCATCCATTCATATGTTTTGCTTATTTATAGAAAATATAGGACTGCAGTGCATGTAGGAAACACTATATAGCAACATTTATATGTGCAGCACTTTCTCCCACCACCAACAATTTTTCACTGAGGTCGCTGTCCATGCTATAACTCTGTTTAGCCCGGCATGCTACCGACTAACCTTTTCTATTCAGCTCGATAGAATAGGTTTAAAACGATTAGAGACACTGTCTTCATTACATACTGTGTAACATATTCTTCTTCTTCTCTTCCGGTAGTGCGATAATCTAGCCCCGCACTCCGGTAAGACTCATAAGTAAGATTTTGTCTCTCTTCGTGCTCCACTCAGCCTTCTGGCTTCTTAGTTGTTTAGATGTCCCTATCCGCACCATGGGCTGATCTGACTCTGGGAAACTATTGGGGTTTCCGAGTGGTGATGGCCAGGGTGTGGTGTCACATACACCTCCCAGCATATCTTAACACTAGCCTCTGTGTCGATAGACGGATTATTCTCAAAAGCAAATGGCGAGTACAGATGGGCATTTGTCGGATGCGACAGCCATATTTAAAAGCTCCCAATTCAGGCTACCAATGATAGTAGCAAAATGTAAGCGCGACGCGGGTATGCTCAACCATACCTCGCAGCAAAGTTAAAACCCGAACCGGGTCAAAGCCACAGTGGGTGTCAATAAACCCCCAGCCCCACTTAATTGGAAAATTATCTGGCGAGTCAGCCATCTGAACTGAGTGCAGAATGGAACCTCTTCTATCAATGCTACAACAGTAAACGGTATCGTTGCTAAGCGAAAATATGCTATCGCTAACATGGCCTAGGCAGCCTTTTTTTAACGCTACAAAATCAGCTGATGAGCGTGATAATGCGGGCGACAGCTCAGCTTACAATTATGATGACAAAGCTGACAATTCAGGCGATGACAGTGTGTTGCAGATGCAACGTTTGATCAGATGCGCAGATAGGCTGCTAAGTGTCTTACACACTCGACATTCTAATGTATTGGGTGGCACTGTGCCCTATCTAGATACGGAAGAAAATACATCTTATCCAATACATGTGAAGTTGGCTGATATTGTCAACACCGTATTAAAATCGAAAATGTCGGATGAAAAACTGAAGGATAAATTAAGCCTATATTCTAAACCAAAGAACCGAAATGTATTGAATGTTATTTCCATTAATACGGTGATATGGTCTAAAATGATATAACACACGGTCAGCGGACATAAGGGTGCAAAAAAGTCCAAAGAAGGCTTGTAATAGGGCTTATGCATGTGATACAAGCTACAAATTCTGCGCTAATGGTAGCGAAAGTCGAATGTTAGCCAGATGAACTGGTCAGATTCGAAGTATTGAAAAAGCTTGTAGGCGGTATTACTCTGATCAGCAATGCAGATTATGAAATTAATATGGGCAGGCGTGAAACCTAGTCACATCAGATCTCTTTGGTGATGACGCATATATAAGCGGTATGAATGAAGTTGGCCTTGGGATCTCTGGTAACCAACGTTAACGTAAACAATTTGTAAGACCATTCAATTCACCAATTGATCAGTTTGAAAGGCTTTCGAATCGAGGTGCCCTTTTAGGCAGAGTGTATTACCAGTCACAAATTCGGGACACAGCTTCCGACGAAATTCGAGAAATTCAAGGGCAAACGGTTCAACAAGTAGCCAGCTCAGAGTCATACCAAGGTAAATTTAATTATAATAATTTTACTCTTGGTAGAATAAATCAGCTTAGACCAGATGGTCGTGGATTTTTAATACTGTGGTCGGTGGCTACTCAAATGAGTTTAATATGTAACTACCCTTTAAGCAGACGTGCAGATGCGCGACTGCGCACATAAATGCATCTGAAAAGGTGACAAGGTCATCGAAAACTATGTCTCTTACGTAAAGGCGTAATTGAACGTGTTTAGTGATAAGTTTGCGCGGCGGCAGTTTGTGTCACCAATCTTTAATTCTGCGCTCGAATACAGAGCTCTCATCACGTGATATTAAATTTATCTGAACCGAAAATGTACATGCAATATCAACACTTTAACATGTCTACAGTTCAGACTTTTACAAGTTTAATAAGTCAAAATTGTTTTATTGCTTCTATTTATTGCTGTCTAGAATTGCCTATAGCCGCATCCATTTTGCGCAGGGGATTGTGTCTCGCGAGATCTCCATCGATACCAGATCTAATAATTCTCGGCGCAAAGACACAGCTCTATTTTTAGATTGCTGGATATCTCATAATTATTATCTTCATGCACATGATTCATGGCGAGTTCTCTTATTTGTTCTGGTCCGACTGTAATAGAGTTTGTGCGGTGATGACCGCTTAATTATTTTAATAAACAGCCAACAGAACTCCAAATAACTACTCTAAATAAGTACTCTTCTTTTGCTGGAGGACTGCGTACAAAAGATGTTTATCATTCCTTCTGTAGATGAAAGTACTCAAGCACACACCCACTCGCGGCGTCTCTTATATGTCGTTATAGGTCAAATTTATTCAAGTAAATTTCCATTTTGTCTTTCAAAATGCCAGTTTTCAGGCTCGGGGAGGACTAATTTTGGAGGGTTACCACTGGGATGGCTGGCTCCGCTATTGAGCTCATCATTCCAGGGATAAATTTTCAAAAGAGATCTTCCATGGGCTTGCAAATTGATATTCCTAAAGAAAACTATAGAAGCTGATTTTGGCTGGCTTGACAATAAAAGGGTTAGCGGTATGATTGACTTTTTTAAACAGGTATCCAATGTTTCAAGCAACAGCTGGATACAATGTCCATGATCTTTAGATGCAGAAAGCTATGGGTCAGACCACTGCTTTATCTTGTGAATATGCTACACTATTAATTTACTTGCTGATTTATTTTATATATATTTTAGTTGTAAAGATCGTTGACTGTTTTAATATCTGTTTTCCGATGTTGGATATAAACAATGTTAGTTTGGCTTTCTGGAATATCGATGGGGCCTTTACAAGTAACAATGACCAGAGAACATGCAAGCTTACAGACCCAGAAATTCAGCCAGATAATAAAATTTGACATTATCTGCCTGGTAGAAACGCACTGTGGAGAAAAAGATCAGATTACAATACCGGGTTTCCATATACAAACAAATCTTAGGCCAAGATTATCCACTTCTAAACGTGACTATGGAGGAATTGCTGTATGTGTAAGAAAAGAGACACGCAAGGGTATAAAATTTATACCTCCATCAAATAGCGAGATCATGTGGATCAAACTCCTCAAAAGCTTTTTCAATCTCGAAAAAGATATATATCCTAGTGTAGTCTATGTAAGTCCAGTAGGGACAACTTTCTCTGCATGGAGAGATAACACTTTTGAAATATTAGAAAATGATGTGGCCCTGTATTCTAAATCCGGAAATTGTTTAATCTGTGGGGATTTCAATGCTCGAACTGCAAATGATTCAGATGTTTGTATGGACGAGCGATCACCTATAGCCGATTTACTACCAGACTATATACATGATGTAGATATTCCCAGAAACAACATGGATCCACATGATGTAGATAATCACGGCAAACAATTACTCTCCATGTGAAAATCTTCAAATCTGCGTATCCTAAATGGACGTATCTTGGGTGATTCTACTGGTCATTGCACTTATTTCAGCCACACCGGCAAACCCAGTCTAATTGACTATGTTAGCTTCTACCAATATTTTATGTAAAATAGAATGTTTCCATGTAAATAATCCCAACCATTTCTCTATCCATTGTATATTGAAGATGGGACTCTGTACTGGTATATATGAGCACACACTAAGTGATACTCCTAATCCTCCCTGCTCTAAGTATAGGTGGGAAATGGGAGATGATGACAAATTTTTGAAAGCAATCTCAGATCCTAGAATCAGGTAAAAAATCAACAACTTTATGGCATTGCCTGCTAACAAACCATGTAGCAAGCCAATCAATGCTGATGAGTCTCTGACAACTACACTAACAGACATTATCATATGTGCAGCCAAACTTTCGGGTATAAAACATATTGATTCTGGAAAATGTTTGAAAGCAAAACCTAGAAAGATTGTTAATAAGCTGAAGAACCAATGGTTTGACCAGGATTGCAGACTTAAGCTTAAGGATCTCAGAGGTATGGCATGTAGAATTCACGAAACGCCATCAGATACCAGCTTATTAAATAAGTTTCGATATTTTGCGGAAAAAATTCAAAAGACAAATAGCAAAAAAGAAGTCCATCTTTAAGCAGCGAATCTTGGATCAAATGGAATCCTTAGAGTCCAAAAACCGTAAGACATTTTGGAAACTGTATGATGAACTCAAAGGTACTAATAGTAATTCTAAAGGAAATTCAATTTCCTGTACAGAATGGGTGTCACACTTTAACAAACTTGTTAATAGTGTTCCAACACACGCCGATTTAGACCTTGAAAACACAATAGACAATTTTATTCAAACCAATAGAAATACAATTTTTAACGAACTTAATTTTACTATTACAACTTCTGAGATCTCTCTGGCTATTTCTTTTCTTAAAAACGGCAAAGCGAGTGGATTTCACGAGATCCTAAATGAAATGTTAAAGGCAGGACACACTCGACTTTTACCAGTTCTGCACAAATTGTTTAACGCCATTCTGAGCTCTGGTCAATTTCCTATGGAATGGTGCTGCAATCTACTTTCACCTATACACAAGAAGGGCGAGGTTTCGAAACCTGAAAACTACAGAGGTATAGCCGTAAGTAGCAATTCATGCAATTTATTTTGTAGCATTGTGCAATATCGATTAACAAAATTTGCTGAAACAAACAAACTAATCCCACAATGTCAAATTGGTTATAGAAAGAATGCAAGAACAGCAGACCATATTATGACTTTGAAATCAATTATTGACAAATATGTTAATGCTGCTACTAAGAAAAATATATTCTGCTGTTTTGTGGATTTCAAGTCAGCCTTTGACACAGTCTCTCGAAGCAAATTAATGTATAAATTACTACAAGCTGGTATTGACGGCAATTTACTAACTGTCATTGAAAGTATGTACTCTGATGTGAAATATGCAGTCAAAATGAATGATGGGTACAGCAATGGCTTTTCATCCTCAGTTGGTGTCAAACAAGGTTGCGTACTTAGCCCACTTTTATTCAACATGTATCTGAGTGATTTGCCAGATATCGTTGATAGAACATGCGATCCTATACCTTTGAATAACACTTCTATTAATTGTCTTATGTTTGCTGATGATCTTGCCAGTGTCAGAAACAAATTGAATATTTACTGCAACAGATGGGACCTTACTCTCAACTTAAATAAGACCAAAATAATAATTTTCAATAAAAGTGGGCATTTACTAAAGAGATACATGTATCACTTTACATACATGGGCTCACCGATTGAGGTTGTAAAGTCTTATTGCTATTTAGGTATCGTCTTTACACCATCTGATACGTTTAAAGCTGCATGTGAAAGACTGGCAGAGCAGGCCAAGAAGGCTATGTTCAAACTTAAAGTTATCAATGTCAGAAATAATGTTTTAACAGCATTCACGCTATTTCATTCTTTAATTTTACCCATCTTATCTTAGTGTGCAGAAATTAGGGCACCCTGTTACATCAAAGGCATCAATGAACATATCTACATGCAATTAGGAGATAATGTCCCAGTCAAAAAGGTCCGAATTAGCTTCTGTAAATATATACTGGGGGTTAATAGGAAGGCTACTAATGCTGCTGCAAGGTGTGAACTCGGGCAATATGCCTTACTCACGACGCTCCTCACACAATCAGCCAAATTTTGGATGAGAGTATGTGACATTGACTCTGAGACAATAGTTCATCAAGCCTATATGCATTCGTAATCCTCATTAGAAGAAGATAACTGGGCTAGCCATTTAAAAAATCTATGGACTAGCTTTAGCTTCGAAGAAATTTGGACCAACCAAAGCACCAGAAATAAAAAGACATGTGCTAAATTACTAACTGATGCCATGGAGTCTAGATACAAATCAAACTGGCTGGTCCATGTAAACAGAGGTGTCACAGATCGAATTGGTACATCTCAACAGGGTTCTAAACTTAGGTCGTATCAAAAATTTAAAAGCAACTTTAACATGGAGAATTATTTACTAACTGAACACGATTTTTCTAGGCGAAATTTGTTTGCCAAACTCAGAGTCAGTGCACACGATCTCCAGATAGAAGTTGGGAGACATACAATTCCCAAAACTCCTGTAGAAAAAAGAGTATGTTATCTATGTAACATTCAAGCTGTTGAGGATGAGACATTTTAGTCTAAAATGTCCATTTTACCACAGTGAAAGACAGTTCTATTTAATTACCTTAATGCTTTTGTAAATTTTGCTTCCCTCAGTGAACAGCATAAATTTGTGTTCATAATGTCCTACAATAACGGTGACACTGAGGTCTGCAAACCGGTACTAAAATATGTCACTGATTGTTTCATGAAAAGGCAGAATGCATTGGCTCCGAAACAATCCACTAACCCACCGCCATCACTAGTAATTGCAATATAGCTGATCAGATCGGCAGCAAATTTTGCTGTAGGTACATTACATGTATCCTTATCGCCCTTTTATATGACGGCTGGGTGAAGAGGTGACATCGTTATCTTCTGTGTCATAAAATCTCATGGTGATTAAACTGTCATGGGATATTGAGATATGGCGAGTGGTGATGCTGCTTCTTCTTTATTTAGTGATCCTGGCGGAGGTTTCACGCAACAGTCAGTGAAGTTTCCACTGTAACTAATGCGCAGTACCTAGCAGAACATTAACTTCAACATTAACTTCAAATTTACACTATGAATGATATGTAGTTTCTGCTCATATATTAATATAACCACTTAATTTGATAACAGAGCCATCAGCCTTAATTCGTGGATGTCATCTTATGTGTGCGTGCGTGCGTGCGTGCGTGCGTGCGTGCGTGCGTGCGTGCGTGCGTGCGTGCGTGCGTGCGTGCGTGCGTGCGTGCGTGCGTGCGTGTGTGTGCGTGCGTGCGCGCGTGTGTGTGCATGTGTGTTTGTGCGTGTGTGTGCGCGTGTGTGTGCACATGCGTGCGTGTGCGTGTGCGCGGTCGGGTGCGTGAGACTGTGCGTGTGCGTATTGTATATATCATGTATATTTTACTTATTGTCAACTGTATATCGTATGTACTATCTATGTATGGCTATATCTATATGTATGTAGATTTCGTGCCAATAAATAATCTGAATATGTCCACTTTAGCACTCTATCAAACTGACCACAAATGGCTTCTTGCGGTGATCGTGAGAAATGCCCATTTGCATTAGCTACTCGCCGGAGAACTTGTTTTGAAAGTTTACCACTGGAATGACTGGTTGGATAACCGATCCTATAATTCCAGTAGTAAATTGCAAAAGAAAAACCACAATGGTCTCTTGGACGGCAATTAGACATAGGACATTTTCTATGATAATGGATTTTTCTGTATATGACGTCATAATTATTTAGGTCAGATGTAGCTGGACGTCACAATCAAAATGTGTAATGAATGACGTATCTAGCTCCACCAGGAACATTGAATAGCCAGTCAAGTATGCGAATTGCACGTCTTTACTATTTAATCAACATGCTGTTGAATATTTTGAAACTAATTTGACTAGACGCTGTTCGAATTGTATGTCTTTGCTATTTATTCAACAGTGATTTTCTATGATAATGGCTGGGTTCCATCTGTAACTGAAGGATATGACTTCATAATCAATTACTTCATATACAGGCTGACGTCACAATCCAAAATGTGTAAATGAATGGCGTATCGAGCTCAGTCTTGAACATTGAATAGTCCGGCAAGTGTACGAATTGTATGTCTTTACTCTTTAATCAACATCGTGTTGAATATTTTGAAACTAATTTGACCTGGTGTTGTTGCGGCCAGAGGCAGCAAACCTTTAAAAGCATCCAGTCAAATTAGTTTCAAAATAGTCATCAGCTTACCTGTATAGTTACCTTGAAATTGGAAGTCTGGGAATTCATTATTCAGCGTGTGTATATATATATATATATATATATATATATATATATATATATATATATATATATATATATATATATATATATATATATATATATATATATATATATATATATATATATATATATATATATATATATATATATATATATATATATATATATATATATATATATATATATATATATATATATATATATATATATATATATATATATATACATCGATTCCAACGCGCAAAAAGGGTGGAGCTTAGCTAGAAATCGGCGTGGCATACCTAGAAATGGATATCTCTATTGAAATTGTCATGAGCAAATTGAGCATTACATGGCTAATATCACTTGGTAATGCGTGGCCCACACAATATGGACCACTTGTATTAAGAGACCACCCATATTTATAGGTCACATATTTTAACAAGGCCAGTCATATATTGTTGCCCTGAATACAATGTACTCGTCCTCTGATGGAGGGAGGATAATTAATACCACTTGCTAATGGGCATTTTCATGTTGTCTAGCCATCATATTACGAATATATGATGTCATAATCAACGACGTGACGCATAGGATGACGTCATAATCATGACGTCGTGACTGACTCAATTTAGTCCGTCTTAAATGCTTAATAGTCCGACACGTTGTACGAATTGTATGTCTTTGCTATTTACAAAACATGCTGGTGAAGCAGCAACAGCACCCAGTCAAATTGGTTTCAAAATAGTCAACACCTTACCTGTATAGTTTTCTGGAAATTGATAGTCAAGAAGCTCAGAGATCCATCGATACCAACACGAGCGCGGTATTAATGTATTAATATACCATCCGGATTCAGTGACCGATTGACAAACGTTAGGCCTATGGAAGTCATTTTAAGCAACCGCCATCAAGATATGACTTACTTGGGCACAATTGTGTGTTTTTCTAACAAAATCCTTTAGAATGTTTAACACCGAAATTTCAATATCTCAGATAAAGACAACTATACGAATATCTTTTTAATACTTTGACTGGTAGCCAACCCCACCCTACCCACCTACTTGTTGCTATCATAGACCTGTATTAAGTATTGCAACGAAAACGACTGCCCATGTAAGCCTATCATCTTCTCTTAATGTATTTTAACCCTTTCATGAGGAGGCCGCCAAAACCGGCCTCTACAGTGATCTTGACGATGTTAATTTGCAGGTCAAGAGAAGATCGTCTTTGAAAATTCACCACTGAAATGACTGGCTCGATAATTGAGCCAGTCATTCCAATAGTAACTCTTCAAAACAGTCGTCCATTGGCCTGCAAATAGGCACTCAATAACCAAATATTTTTTTTATATTCTTGACTCAATTTATGTAATACAGGGTTAATAAATTATGAGGACGACGATGATGTACCATGTCTGTTTAACCGTTCCCGTATTGTATTATAGTATGATTCACATTTGTTGCATTCGAGATAGGGTACAAATTACAGACTTGTTACAGACAGTCTTGAGGCGTACTATGTGTGTGGTAAATTTCAAAAGAAAAACATGTATAATAATATTGTAGAGTTCGCTAACAATAATGGATCCATCTAAAAATAAAGGCTTGGCTTCATCGAAACTACACCTCTAATGTAATGACCGGTCATCTTCTTACGTTATCACAACGACTAGACTGTTACACAGACTCAACTTCGGATACCAGACAGACCGGGACCCAGTCTATCTCCGTAGCAGACTGTAAAAGCAACACTGTGGATCATAAAATCGCTACGTCAATGGCTACTCAATAGGCCCCTACATACGAGATACATTTCTCGATCTCGTATCGAAAGAGAACTCGCGGGATACGAATGAATAATGGATGTGTGATTATCAGTAGTATCTTTTTGTCTTTAATCCATCCATGGGAATAAATCCATGTAGGGCCAATGCAATTATGTAGCAGTATTGATAGACTACCAAAGTTCCAAATTTCCAGTCAAAACTGCTGTCAATAATATTGTAGCAGATTGTTAAATACAGAAATCAACCGAAAGTGTAGGCCTATGCATGTGCTAAGTTAAGAACGTCTACAGGAAATTCGGCCACAGAATTTCAACCATATAGTTAGATAGGTATATCAATACGCTAGTGAAGTAATGGATTGATGTTAAACAAATTTTTACCATGAAGTAATTTCGTAGTGCACAATTTCATACCGAAAATTTGCTAAATTTCCGGTGATTCACAGTTTTCAGTGCCCTATTGTCTGTAGTATGTTTAGCCCCATAATTTCACCTACATAGACTTGAGCCTTAATATAGTAGGTATATTCCGAATTTAACAAATTCTAGATGAAATAATTTTATTAGGCAAAAATTGGCTTAAATGTTGGGGTTCTCGTGCTTTTCGGTGCCCTACTGTCTGTATGTAATATGGTCGGCTCCAGAACTTTCACTCACATAGACGTAGAGGGATTTGAATACGATAGTTATATTGGGAATTTAAAAAAATTCGACCGTGAAGTAATTTCGTGGTATACGATTTCATCGCGTAAATTCGTTTCAATTTTGGCAGATCTGCAGGTTTTCAATGCTCTACTATTACCTGTCTGCAATAGGTTCGGCCACATAATTTCACCGATATGGTTAGATAGCAATATGAACACGCTAATGAATCCTGAGTTTTCTACCACGTAGTAATTTTGTAATATTCAATTTACTAGCCACGGAAAGTTGTCAAATGCCAACAATTTACTATATTCGGTATCAGAATGTCTGTTCTCGATTTGTAATAATTTTTTTATATATGGATGTATATAACTCAATATGAGCTAGTGCTTTTGCACAATTCTACCACCAAGTAATCTCATCGTAGGTAGTTACATATTCGCCGTATGGCCCCATTATAATATGGTTGGTTCACATTCACCACATTCAGATAGGTGTCGGTATGTCCTGGTATATCGCTCATAATGGGTTCGGCCCAGAATATCACCCATATGTTTAGATAGGTATAGGCATAAGCTTACGACGTAGTGAGATTTAAAAATTTCGTAACGTAAATAAGCTCAAACTTAGGATAATTCATGGTTTTCATTGCAATACGTTCACCCCCAGAATTTCACCCACAAATACTTATAGGAAATATGCTAGTTGTATTCCGAATTTTTTTAAATTCTACAGGAACGTAATTTCATAGTACACAATTAAATACCGAAAATTGGCGCAAATTATGGCACCCATATGTTTAGATAGGTATAGGCATACGCTTAATAATAAATAATAATAATAATAATCTTTATTTAATGAGGGTATACATCGTCAGTAAACTGATCTTCCCGAGGACCTCACACACATACACACGCACGCACGCACGCATATATATATATATATATATATATATATATAACTATTTACAAATATACAAAATATACAATATTATAACACAAGTAAAATGACTGTTAAATTAGATAATTAACATATTTGTTCATTTTCGATAGATATTACTAAAACAGTATTGGAGAATAATTACCTCGTCGAATGTCGATGTTCGAATCACCGTTCATGCATACATACGCGCAAGGTCGTACACATTCATTCACACATACACACATACATAGCTATTTAGAAATAAACAAAACATGCAATATTAGAACACAAGTAAAAAGGTGAAATCACATTGCCCATATATCACTATAATTTAGTAATATATTCATGTATATTTGATTTGAATGTCAGCAGAGTAGAACACTGAGTAATCATTTCAGGCAGAGAATTCTACAGTTGCGCTGCAGTGTATTTGAAGCTTTTTCTGCCATATTCCGTTTTAATCCTCAGAAGTTGTAGGTGATTGCGTGTTTTGGAACATAAATTTCTAGTGTGCGCCACCCCAATGGAAGTGAACATGTCTTTCATGTAACCAGGGGCCAGACAATTTCTAGATTTATATGTCATAATACCCATTTTAATTTGCATTCTTTTAGTTAAATTTGTCCAGTTTAATGTTTCATATAGTTGTGTAGATGGTGTCATGTAAGGCATGTCTAATATCACCCTAGAAGCCCGTTTTTGTAGTTTTTCTAAACTATCCAATAATATAGGTGAAGACGGGCAAAATACAAGACTACAGTAATCAATGTGTGAAAGGATATACGACTTATAGAAAAGATTTCGTTGCTCAATGCTAAGATAATGTTTATTTTTCCATAGAATATAAATCAAGGACGAAATCTTTTTACAAAGTTTGCCTATATGTTCTTTCCATGCAAGCGTATTGTCTATGTATACTCCTAAAGGTTTGTCAGATTCCACAATGTCGTGGCTGTTTCCCACTGGGCCTTCAGTCAGAATGTTTTATACTATATCATTTTCGTTGGAGAAAACTAGGTTCACGGTATTGGTTTTATCCTGGCCACTTAACTTTGTTGAAAAGGTTATCTGTCGGTACAGATCGGGGTCCTGTATTGCATCAAAAATATACTTGCTTTGTGCATTTCACTAGCATTGCAGTGTATATTTCACCAATATATTTCCGGGTAATAAGCTCTTCACGTCTGTTTAAGAAGGTATCAAGATTTAGGTTTAAAATATTCTTTACAGTTTTTTTTAATAAGTTTGAATGGGTGTCAGGGTCTGCAGTGCTTCTTGCGCTGATTTTCTACTGACTGGGTTGCCAGTTCTGTTGATTTCTTTATCTTTACAAGTTGTTGATACCTAATGACCCAAATTTGATCTGTTACGCTCTATTGATGCAGTAGTGCAATTTTCTCATCACTGGCTGCTCTTAATTTTGTCTGTTCCTCTCTCTGTTAAGGAGTTTGGCCTGGAGAAAAAGGATGGATGGAAAAATTGTTGGACTGACCAAAAATATAAGCTGCTTTTCCTAGCCCATAGCTAATACTGCCCATATCTTTTTGCAAGAAATATTCTTTATTTTGTGTTTATTGTCCGCGTATATTTTTGTCATAAGTGGCTTATGTGCCTTTATATAACTTCATTTTTTCATGAAAGTTGAGTTTATTCTCAGAATTATAATACCCTCCGGGCACGCTATTTACCATTGATGCCTTGCATCAATATGTGTACTTATTGGCTTATTTATTTCATGTTTATTGGGCGTTGTAAATAGCGATTTGTATTGTCGCAAAATTGGAATTGACACAATTCATGTACTCAGATGCGTTAGGGGAAATTTTTAACCAGAAATGACGTTGTGAAATGACGCAATCATTGTCATTAGATAATTTGCCAGTTGCTAAAATTGCTATTTGCCATGGCCTCACAACTGATGTGTATTAACTACTGGCGTATCCAATTATGGCTGGAGTGCTGTATAGGTAATACAAAAGCTGGTGGTAACCAGTGGAGTTACGGTGATAAACAACCATATTGACATGTTACAACGCAAAGCTGTATTTCAGGGCTTGAAATTATTATGCAATAATATCACTAACTTAAATATTAAAATACAATCTGATAACGCGACACACCGTCAGCTATGTGAATTGAAAAGGGAGTATGTCATTCAGAAAAATGCAATGAAGTAGCTAAAACGATCTTGCTGTGCTGTAGCATATTTATCCTGCCATTTACGTAACATGTAGGCTATTCACATTGCAGATATACCTAAGTAAGTGCCAGGCAGCGAATGTAGACTGTTTGATGACCAGACAGGGTGCCAACAGGGGGAGGTGGGGGCTAGGTGGTCGCAGCGGTGATTACTATCAGCATCCTTTGAGCGACAGATTAAAACTGACAGTTTGGTTTTATTTGTCAGGAAAGCTTTGCCAATCAGCTGCATTTCGGAACAAGCTTGCCACATCATCTGACCGGCTTGGAGGCGGTCTACCCGGAAATAGCGCGTCACATGTATTGGCCGGCGAATTTGTTTTTGCAATAGGCGACACCCTTGTTAGCGCTCTCTAACTATGCGTTAGATTTTCTTGCCGAATTACTCGTGTCTGGGGTGGGATATAGCGCGCTTAACACTGCAAGGTCTGCCTTATCGTTTGGGTTAGTACTGCGAACATTACTATAGGAAATCATCCGCTTGTGGCCAGGGCCAATCAAGACGGTCATTTCTGCGCTGTTCATTTACCTGAGATCTAGTACTCAGGTTTCTACAACCCTTGCCTGGCATAGACAAGTTGGCATTGTAAACCTTAAAACTATTCTTTCTGTTTGAGTTAATTACGTGTGAGTGATGTCATAGGGGCCTACTATCCGCTTAATGGATATTAATTTGATGGGTATTCAGAGCAACACTTATAATTTTTACATTTCAAATTTGGTAAATCAGCCAGGCCGGTGCTTTCTCAGCCTTGGCTAATACTTCCAAATTTCCCACAAAATCATACTCTTTGTGTGTCAGCTCATCTTAAAGCGTATTTGAACAGAATTCGTAGGCTACATTAGCAAAGTCGACAAAATTAGTAATTAGCTTTGTGACGCCTCACAGTCACGTATCAAAAGCAGCCGTCAGTTCGTGGGAGGGGGGGGGGATTTTGTTGGAGGTAGGTATGGACATGGAGGATATTTATCCTCCATGGTATGGATAGTACTGTATTTTCAGGTTACAAACAAGGTCTGTTAGTACCAGCGCAGTATCCAGATGTGACACTCATTTGCCATCAATCTTAAAAACTTGCTCTAACTCTAGCATATTGTTAGACCTTTATAACAAAGCACTTCATCTTGCTGATATTTCTAATTGCCACGATCGGTCTGCCTATTTTTGGAAAGATTCAGACTATATGTTTGTAGACACATAAAAATGTCTACGGTTAATACAGCATATACAATTTGTATCGCTACACGTACTGTTAGAAATGCAATGAGTAGAGTCTATGGTAGAGCTTATATACGTTACCATTTACCATTTAATAGTAGCATATTGCTCTTAAAATATCCAGTATACTGATATTGCTAGTTATATATCCAATGTACTCGACATAAGCCAGATTGATTTTGTATAAGCAACACATTCTTAACAGACAAGAAAGCTGTTGAAAATAACTAGATCTAATCATCTAGAATAATAAATAGCCGTATTATGCAATCATTATTCCTGGTGTGCCGTTGAATAATTCAGGCTGTGATAGCTATTACCACGTGTGGAGCTTTAAAATCGCACGTGATCACTCTGCGAGATGATGACGTAGTAGAATCCCCCAATTAAACGAGGCTTACGTTGATGTTGGATTGGGATTCTATAATGTCATCATCTTTGCAGTAGGGATCACGTCACTCCAAATGTGGAGGCTTTTCAAGCCAGTTGCTTACCCTACCCTGTTTGCACAACCGTGGTAATGAGCTCGTTAAAGACTGACTTCTGGGCGCTCGACCGCTTCTCACTTGATCCCTACTGCGAAGATGATGACATTATAGAATCCCAATAATACAATTGTAACTTTCTATACACAGACCGTTGTCTTTCCCAAAACACCAAGATACAGATAGATATTTAAGATTATTAAAGTTATTTTGAAGCAATAAGCTTAGGAAAATGTCTGAAAATATCTGTGACGATCGTCTTCCTCTGAGCCGACATTGTAGCTTGATATTTATAGCCGCCATTATATCAAATTCTTCTCAGAATACTCATTTTTTGGGTTTCAAATTCTTCACCTTTAGTTAGGCCTGCATCTTGTAGGGCCGATGTGAAATATTTTTCCATAGACAAGTAGGTCTGCCAAGCACACGCTTACCTACTGATTGAGCATTTTCGAACATATTTCACTGTCATATTTAAAATTGCATCTTACTGAAATTGTCAATAAATTCAATATTTTGTATATATTTATTGTGATACTTGAACTTTATGTTTGTATTATACATAGCAGTCATGTTGAAATTTATATCCAAATCTGTTTCATAAGTCTCAAGTATCTCTTTCTTTGTATTGTTATGCAAATTACCTCTACATGCTCATGTATTAAGCTAACGCTATCTTGATCAACGTGGTCAGTTCTTCTCGATCACTGTTCCAGGCACACTGTGCGTATTTATTTTCAAAGCCATTGAGATTTTATGCTGTTGAAGTTTTACAGCATGTGAATTTGCCAATTTATTCGGTGTTGCTTAATTGGCAACGATCATTGGTCATGCCTCAGGTAGGTTCTAGTTGTTATATTTTATGATTATGGAAATGTGTTACCAGTCATGAGTTCTTACCAGTTACCAAATCCCTTCAACCCATGTCCGTCCCTAAACCGGTTGTCCACAATTTAAGATTGGCCAAACTGTTCATGCATCGTATGATTTATTTGCCATTCTCGAATAGTATTATAATTATTATTATTATTATTATTATTATTATTATTATTATTATTATTATTATTATTATTATTATTATTACTTTATTAACAAAAGGCCCATTATTTTATGCCTCAGTTGTGAGTGAAATCACGTGACATGATGGCCATTCCTGGTGCATTATGAAAAGTGTGGTCCCACTCTGTGAAGCGCCTTTTTCGGTTGTTGTTCTACCTGCTGTCCACTGCTGTTCACGGATGAACGCTAGATAATGCGCGTGTGGTGTGACCAGAGGCAACCGTTAAGATGTGGCGATCGCAGTTCTCAACAGTCAGAAAATTCGAATGAGCTCATCTATCCGTCCGTTGGTCTGCCGTCCCGTCATCCGATAGAATCAGCTAAGTGCTCAAAACAACCCATGTGAACTTTTCATCAGGCTTTCCCAGATCAGACTACCAAATAATGCGTGTTAAATTATTAATTAATAATAATCTATTTATTTATCTAATTTCATTTTCAAATTTGTGAATTTGGTAAGAATATACTTATGTATTTAAAGTCATTGTTGTTGTGAATTATCAGCAGTAACGTAACAGGTCCTGTTATTATTTGAATTAAGTAGTTGACCCGCTCTTTAATTTCTCCCTGTTTAGGTTTGAGTAGGGAATGCACGTGCGTTACACGAGGGTGACAAAACTTCGTCCATACGTCAAGTTTGTTGTGACCCATGTAACCCACACGTGACATTCACACTGATCTTAATAACGTATATGGCATACACCTAACTAATTGGACGTACACCACCACCGCCACCACTACCACCACCCTTATCTGTGAGAAAATGCATATATGAGGTTTATACGTACCCTCAAGGTCTGAACCGTGGTCCTCGCCACATACAGAAAGCCGCAAAATATCTGAATAATTATCTTAATTTATAATTTTACGACACACTTTTTACCCAAGAACTTGTCACTGGGTGGCCATGCTTTAGTGTTAGCAAAATAATTCTTGACATTTGGAGGGGGGGGGGGGAGGGCCATATTATTTTTTGGTGTGGAAAATATCCATGTTATAAGCCAGGAAGATTTTGAGAACACGCTAAATAGGTGTTGTCATACAAATACTGCCAAATCATTAATTATTTTACCCAAAAATTAAATGACGTGGTTGGTTACAATAAAGACGTATTTTTATAGGGAAAATAGTGTTTGGTCGAGATTGTCAGGATTGGCAGAAAACTTTGTCGGAAAAGGTACCGAAAAAGTAATGCTTGTATTCTTGCCTCCAACAAAATATAGCATAAAAGTAAAACAACTCACTTTCTTGAATATTTTTGTATATTTAATAGCATATGACGAAATATTGACGAGTAAAAATTCTTATCTCCGCAATATTTTTCTACTATGAATGGGATAGATCCAATATGTTTTTTAAATGCAAGATATTGCACAGTTAGAGGGGTGTGGCGTTTGTAGGATTTGACATATCTAGGGAGAGGTACGCCAGACCTCCCTCAGATGAAGGAATTCCGGGCTACACTACTGCGGATCTGAATGTAAATAATCTTTGCATTATTTCGTTGACATCGAAAAGATCGTTTCATTGTAAATTTGTCTGTTCCTACACGAAATCTTCCTCAATAGCGCATGTCTGATTGTACGATTTCCGGTTCCGTATATAATCGGGTTTATGCCTGATCCCGACAACATCAGTAGTAGCACGATCTGCCAAACCATCAATGGAATATACACAGGTCTTAGGCACCAAAACTGGAATGCAACATTAACTGGTATAACGGATATGGCAATCCAGCCAAATGTAGCTGCAAGAACAGCGACTGCTTTTGTTTCTGAGCGAATTTTGCCTTTATGAACTGACCGGATGTCTTTAGAAACAGCTCGCGCTACTAACAGAATCCGTCCATAGATCAATCCAATCACAATCAACATGGCGAAGCACGAGGTGGATAACATGATCATATAAGAACATCGGAACACAAAAATCGAGCTACATGGTATATACACGGTGCCAGCAAGCACATCGTCATCGTAGTTCCGCCAGCCCATGACAGGAAGTGACATAAATAGAACCGGAAGTACCCAGCATAGCGCGATCATAACACTTGCTGTACGTTTTGTCATAAGGCGTGGGTACTGCAGTGGTCTTACAATGCTGATATATCTCTCTATACCAACTGCAAGTATATGGAACATGGAGACGAGTGGTACTGAGAGAATTGTACTGTTAAACAAAACACAAGATATGGGTTCGATCGAGGCAAATGCGGGCCAGAATTGTAGAACACTTAGCGGAGTAATAATCGAGCCCACAAACAGATCACTGACCGCTAGAGATAGCAAGATGGCGTTTGTCATAGTTTTCAGATAGACGTTTGACAATATTGTGTATATGAAAAGAGCGTTTGGAACAATAGTTAACACTGCCAAACATCCAAACACTGCGACAACACCCGGATCTAGTCCGCCAGTACACGCGCGTGTTATGGCGAGATTTGCGGAATAGTTCTTTAAGACCAAATCTAAACAAGATGGCATCTTTGTAAACTTTAACTAGTTCGATTGCTATGGTTACAGCATCTGGAAAATATAAAATCCACTAAATAAGAAAAAAGCTCGTGAGTGGTTCAGTTCCTTATTAGTTAAATCCAAATATCAATGAAAATGTTATATTCAGTAGTTTCCGCAAATAATGACGTCATAATCGGTAGTTTCCGGTAATCATATCATGGACACATGCTTTATCACATCCAATATAATAGATCATACACCTTTAATAACTTGGCACAAACGGTTATGGACCTTTCCACTGTATCCATCGATCATATGACGTCATAATCAACTAAGTGGCCTGCAGATTGACATCACAATCATTAACGTCATTATTGTCACGAACACATAATTGTACTAATTGTATGTCTTTACTATTTAATAAATATCCATAGGCACCAACAGCACCCAGTCAAATTAGTTACAAAATATTCAGCAACTTTACAAAAACCGTTCACTATAGCATTTAGAAGTAAGCGATGGTTCAAATTATCCAGAAACCAGGATCATGCTGGTAGTTTATATATTTTGAAAAAATTAAATTCTAATGGCTGTTGTTATCTGATATACTAAGAGCAGCATTTTACAATGAATGAATCCAGTTTTAGCTATGCCCCGCCCATTCCTAGATAAACTCCGCCCACGCTTTGTGCTACACGCTTTGGATCGATCGAACTCTGAATCTCAATTTCCATAAAACTATACAGGTAAGATGTTGAATATTTTGAAACTAATTTGACTGGGTGCTGTTGCTGCCTATGGAAGCAACATCACCCAGTAAAATTAGTTTCAAAATATTCAACAGGATGTTTATTAAATAGTAAAGACATATAATTCGTAAAACGGACTATTAAGCGCTTGTGACGAACTTATATACGGCATACAGGATGTATTTGATTGTGACATCAGCCTACCTGTGACGTAGTAGATTATGGCGTCATATACTTCACTAACATACTGGATTCTTCTATTGATGATTGGCACACGATGATTAGGCGTATTTTGTAAAAAAAAATTACCCAATAGATTCTATATGACTATAACGTTCCAAAATGGAATATGTGATCTGTGTCGATCCCTTTTATCATACGCTACACTGAACAAATATTTACATATAATAAATGAATCCCACACGAAACAAAGATCGGTAGGACTAATGGCATTGCAATAACCGAATACATTGATTTCTTTGTCAATTCGGATGCTGTTATTAGCGACAGTATACCCCTGTATTGACATAAGCCATTGGCGACGCTGACCGGTCGCTTCCTGCCCTGTCTCCAATTAACCATTTCAACAGCGAAGTCACTGTAAGGTCATTTTAAGGAACGCATAGGCATACAGGGTTGCAGGCCTTATATATATATATTGTAAAAGATTTGAATGGAGACCGATGTTGGCTGTGAGTCACACACATCCTGTGTCAACGACGAACTCAATCAATGTTATTTTCAAAGTATTCAACACGACATATCATAGATGGGAAGACTTGGTTGTATCTGGTTTGTAAGGGCGTGAAGGTGACATGGTGCAACCGCGCTAATTGCTGTGAGACAAATTTGTATGCCGCCAATTTGCACACTAATTAGTGTTTTGCGAGAGAACAGACAATAGCCTTGATTGATCCATTAGTTTGTATGCAATTAATAATTCTGCCTTCAGTAGACGTGTCTGTGCGGGTGGGAATCGTTGTGTATGTGTGTGTGTGGGGGGGGGGGGGGGCCTTTATCGATTTGAAATGGATTCGTCATAAATAGCTTAGAAATATTTGTCTATAATTAGCCTACTCACGCCATTGAGTTACTCACACAGCCGAATTACTCACAACGCGGAATTACTCACGCTGCCAAATATAGAATCATCAAATCTGTAACATACATTCATATTGTGCTTGGCTAGAACAAAGATTTAGTTCCAGGTCAAATGTTAAAATATCGAGGTGACGGGGTCACTAAGTGTATCCCCAAAATACACATTTTAGCCATAAATCGGGAACGCAAGTTGGGAGAAGCTCCAAATGTGGCACATTCATATTATAGATGACTAGATGGTCTATGAGTTTCAGGGCAAAACATCAAATATTTAGGTCACGGGGTCACGAAGTGCATACCAGAAAACACGCTTTGTTCATAACTCTACAATAGAAGGTAGAATCACAAGACTTAGCACACCTTCATATTACGACAGTTTATAATTGCATTGAGTTTAAGGTCAATGGATAACTTTCTAGGGCACGGAAATCACTAAGTTCATTGCCAAGACATACCGCAAAGGCAGCTCCCTCGAGTGAATTATAATTGAAAGAATACATTTGATCGGCAATCTCAGTTAGGCCTACATATAAAATACTGACAATGTTTTATTGAATAATTTATATGTATGTAAATATTCGAAGCGACGTTGCCCAGTCGGCATTTTCTTTGCAAGCTGTATGCACAGGCCTTTGAATTTTCGTCCATCCATATTACTACCACATATCCCCCTACTACATGATGTATATATACCTACTATATATAATATACACAAGGTGTGAAACCAATTTTGACACCCCGGTTGGATAGGCGACGCTTAAATTCATATTATTAATTGCATCACTTAATTTTCGATGCCTACGTGTAGAGGAATGATTGTTCTCACCGGAACCATATACCACTAGGTTTATTAAGGTCTATCATATAAAATTACGAACGCATATACACTCCGGACGAAATCTGTGGGGACCATTGACAGCCGCTAGTGAATAACATTACTGTCCTGCAGCAAATCGCTGGCAGGGTGCATATAAGAGCTGGAAAGGAACTAAAATCGCCGGATTTACAGGGACATGAACAAACGCCATCGAAAATCGCGGACATAAATCATAGCGTATCACACACCCATAACTCAGCAGAAACATTCTAATATAAATAACATGCCCATTCCCCGATATAACACAAGTGGTTGCATCACAATGGATGGATCCAATCTGTCGCTCAAGAAATGCGATGTTGACACACTGAAAAATTACTAATGCAGAGCGACGAGGTGTGTGCCACACAGAGGCTAAAGATACGTCAGATACCAACAATTTAAATGCAGGCGGATGAGAGGGAATATTACAGAAACATACAAAATCATTCAGGTCATCTATGATAAACGGGTCACACGTCAAATCTGCACATTCAACGGGCGAACAACACGGCTGATACCAGAGGACATTACTATGAAATCGACAAGAACTACTCAAGATTGGATATTAGGAAACAGTCCTTTGTTAATCGAGTGACAACATATGGAATGGACTTCCACACGAGGTCGTTAATGCGGCCAATCTCCAGTGTTTTAATAGTAGATTGGATAGGTTCTG
>JAVVLW010003218.1:0-50000 GCA_034401795.1 Chaetoderma sp. LZ-2023a | reverse complement strand
GAGTACCAGCTCGATACACTATAAGCGCCATCCTATCTAGGTCACAACTACGTGCTCCATAGAAACAGCGTCCTGACGCGCACATGCGCATAATGCGTTTTAACGAACTTAGTCGTTTTTCGACACACGCTCTCTCTCTCACAGGCCTATATATGCTTATAGCCATACCCAGAGGGGCATGTTCCGAGAACGAATCCTAGACGGGCGGCGCGTACCCAGCTTAGCTGTTATGGTCGGTACCCGACCGGTCGATCCGAACTACATTATGCTTGACAACTTCTATTACATTGGTAAATGTTTCAATGCATTTGAGTACTCTGGATAAAGCATCATTTGGATTTGAGTCTATGACAATAGTTTGTATCTGTTCCTCATGGACCCTATTGTATGACAGTTGTGTTGTGGTGTCATTGACGAGACTCTTTAGATCAAAGCTAAGCTTGCCAAGTTGGTTGATGTGGTGCTTATGCAGCAGGCAAATGTGGTCATTTGAAGGTGGTTGGTCATTGGCTTGTGGCCAGACATATATAGGTGTATGCCTTCGTATGATCGTGAATCCTGAACTAGTGGCTTTGCACTGATTTTACCCATCACATCAATTTGGTTGAAGACAGCTGTTGTGGCATTGTAGCCTGTTTCTGTTCTATGGTCTATGATGTATCATGTCCATGTTGTTTGGTTGTGGCACGGATGTTTGAAGACAGTGTGGCAAAGAGGCCATGAACATTGATAAAACAAGGCCACGCTAGAACATCTCCATAGCTGTTACGCTTGCCCATAGCATAAAACACCATGTACGTGTTGAGTCCTGCATCCTTGTCTGCTTTGATGAGACTTTCTAACTTACAATTAAGTCTTCACACACAAGGAATTGCCATCTCGTTGAAATGGTGATGGTAGAACTCAGTTTGGCATAGAAGGAATCGATCGAGGAAGGATTCTTCTTGTTTCTTTCGGCGGGGGGGGGGGGGTGTGTGGGCATATGCATAAAAATTCGGCACTTGGTGGTGGCACCATTTCGCAGTGGTAAATCCAGATCAATGAATGCAACATGATCACCACCGCATCTGAAAGTTAAGAGGTGATCCAAGAGCCCCGGTCCAATTACAATTACTGGCGCAGTCTGTTTCTGCTGCGAGGATCAGATTATGAGAGTGGTCATCTGTAAATTATTGGATATGTTTGTTTCTTGGATTCATGCAGGGTCAATGTTTTAAAGTGTTCACAGTGTTGAATGCAGTTTCTTGGAAGAAGGTTCGACATAATCAGAGTTGCCTCTGAATGTGGTTGTCATCTCACAAACCGTATGACATTAATTTCCCAATTAAGTTTGTTTTCCAAATAATTTGCATAGTGTGTGACCAGAAATGCGGTTGCTATCGCTCATGAGGTAATAGATGAATCAAATCTGCCACTCAAGCATATGACGGCATGGCCAATTAAATCACATGCACTTAGGCTGATGTCATAATCAAAATGCGTAATAAATGCGGTGACTAGGTACGTGGTGAGTGTACGAATTGTATGCCTTTAATATGTAATAAACATTCTAGCTGTTGAATATTTTCAAAGTAATTCGACTGGTCGCTGTTGCTGCCATAGGAAGCAACATCACCCAAACAAATTAGTTTCACCATATTTAATAAGTTATCTGTAGGCTATAGTTACGTTGCTATTCCTGGGATTCTGCGAATTCACTGTTCCATCGACCCCAACACTGGAAAAAGAATGGGTGGAACTTAGCTAGAAATGGGAGGAGCATAGCTAGAAATGGGCGAGTCACAGCTAGAAATGGATCCCTCTATTGCATTATCATGTACATGTATAGGTTTCTTCCTTTTTTATAAGAGAGCCGCCAAGACAGCTATACTGCTCAGTGAGATCCTATCTGAGATTTATGGCACAGATACCACACAAGACGGGACCGACGGTTTTACGACCCCCACTGCCAAATGACATGTCAGGTGAATGACGCATGAAACAGCCAAATATAACACAGCTCGATCGCATGCCTGAATGCAGGATCGTCGGGATCAAACCCGGTTCTTTGGATTGAAATTCCAAGCACAGCCGTTTACCCCACTAAACCATTCATTGATATTCTGAAAGCCACACACGTTCAGACTGTTGCGGATGTTCAGATGACTCAATTAATTAAGCTGATCAGTCTTGTTGTGCAGTATGTGGTATGGTATGGCATGGTAGACACGCTTGGCCATTCTTATATATAGCACTGCATATTTTGCTAACCGTTTGCCTTTGATCCATATGGGCTAGTTCGTAATTTCCCTAAACCCGTTAATAGTATTATTTAACGCTTTAAAAATTATATTGCTTCGAAATAACTTCTTCTTTTCGATCGCTGGTATCACTATTGGAGAGCCGTTCTCAAGATTTCTCGAAATAACTTAATCCCCATTATTTATTCAGAGTGTAATTGCCGAGTCTATATGAAAAAACTTTGTAAAGAATTTATTTGTTGTGACTTTGAATTTGATTTTAACAACTAGATTGCATTGTAACATTTACTGCGGGCCGTTCATCTAGCGGCTGTCAATGATTCCCACAGATTTCGTCCGGAGTGTATATTCGTTCGTAATTTTATATGATAGACCTTAATAAACCTAAAGTATTATATGTTTCCGGTGGGAACAATCATTCCTCTACACGTAGGCATCGAAAATTAAGCGATGCAATTAATAATATGAATTTAAGCTTCGCCTATCCAACCGGGGTGTCAAAATTGGTTTCACACCTTGTGTATATTATATATAGTAGGTATATATACATCATGTAGTAGGGGGATATGTGGTAGTGATATGGATGGACGAAAATTCAAAGGCCTGTGCACAATGGTGGAGTATAACAAAACCAGGCATTTCACCCGAATATATTATTAGTTACACCAGTGTTTTGACTGCGATACAGGCTGTTAATACACACACACACACGCACACACAAACGTTGTATCTCCCGAGCGTAGCGAGCGTGGGGGGGGGGGGGTGTGGGGGGGGGGGGGTACATAATCGTGTTTACGCATGTGGTAACAGCCTGTACCCCCATCAAAAGACTGGTGAAAATGTATTACCCCTCAGACGTCGAAGATAGAGATTTTATCATAACGTGACAATACAATTAGACAAGCAATTCTTGAATTAGACATCTCCAGGCTAGTTCTGCAAGAGTGAAATTGACAACTTTTTGCCTTGGCTGTACGCCAAACACGGCATCTATGGCCGTGTTCACGCTAGATACTTAAGCTACTTTCCCACATAGACGACCTTGGCCATGACCGAGCACGATTTAAGCAGATCTAGGCAGTCGCGCTCGGTTGCATTGCGGTCGGGAACATAATCGTGGTCAATCGTATGTGATCGGTGGTGGTCGTGCGCGGTCTTATGACAAAAATTAGAACACGACCTAATAACTACAATTTAGTCGTACACAGGCGTATGACTATTGTATGACGATCGTATGAGGATCGTGTATATCCGTGTTCAGTCGTGTCCAGTTGTATGGCGATCGTATGAAGGTCGTATGAAGGTCGTGTTCAGTCGTACAAGGAAGCGTGAAAAAAAAAGAACTCATACGACTGAACACGATTTTCATACGATCAAACACGACTGCATATGACTTTCATACGACCTTCATGCGATGGTCATACGACTGAACAAGACTTCAATAAGACCGTCACATGACCGATATTTGAACTTCGAGTTGTGTCACGTGGTTAATTCGTTCGTGAAAGTCAAACCAACAACAAGCATGCCTCCTCTCGCAAACTTTGTGTAAACGCAGGCCACAAAGGCAACAAATCGAACAACAAAGGTGGCAAAAAGAAGCCTAAAGTGGATGTGGACCATGTGGTCCCGACAGAAACACCGGGATCTTCGGAACACCATGTGAATGGGCCGGATCTCGGCGCAAATTAAATGAAACTGCGGACATTGGTGAACCCATGAACCCCTGAATATACCTCATCAAGACATACCCAGGATATACCTCATTCTAGTCCAAGAGGTCCTAGTCCTCCTCCATCGTCTACACATTTACCTTCGCCGCCCACACAAGAGCTGCATGACGGCGATGACGATGATGTAGAAGATGTACAAGAACAGGATTCTGTGGATACTCATAAGCCTGATGAGACAGCTAGCCAAAACAAGAGAAAACGTGCTGCCGTGTATCTCTTCAGCGAAACCCAGGAAGTGGAGTTGGCTGAGTTTTACAAAGAAAACTAACTCTTCTATAAGGAGAAACTGAAGGACTATAAGAACACTGACAAAAAGGAGACTTATGGAAGAGCAGGCTGTTACACTTGACCCTCCATGCACATGTAAGTACGCTATCCTTCTTCTTTTCCATCTTCTTCTTCTTTATCAAGCTGGATATTGTCCTAACGAGGACTATACATACTATGGTGAGCAAGAGGACATAGCACACATGTTCACAGCATGCCCAATTGTCCATGTCTCCGGCCATTGCTTCTAGACATACGAAGAACTGTTTTTTACCTGTTAGAGATTGAAATGCTAAGATGGCAACATATGTTACACGATAGCGTCTTATGGATGGACGTGAACAGACGGACCCACTGCATGAATGCATAGCAAGAATCCGCTCACGCCTATATATTGAATTTCACCATTATAAAGAGATAGGATCATTGGAAGATTTTATAAACGCTTTTGGGTTTTTAACAGTTTTTATGTGGTGTGGATAATGATGATTTTAAATTCAATGGTATCTAATGGCCCGTTGCACCTCTCTCGTCTTTTTTGTGCCCATGTCCCTACTCTCTGCCTTGAACATGGTCAATTAGGGCTGCGCGATATACCGATACCATATTTAAAACCGATATCCTGCACTGACGGTTTCATAACCGATTATAAAAAACAAATATCGAAAAACCGAATATGAACATATTTTCGGTTTTTCGTAACAGGATTGTTAAAAATAAAAGTTCCTAACGAGCATGAAAAGCGTAATGAATAATAATGGCCATACTTTCCATTAAGCTATGTTCGGGGCAACTAATAATTGAACGTGGCCCCAATAGCGCATATTGTGTAACTCCATGTAACTCGATGTACGCCGAGAGAAATCAAGCAGCGAATTAATTAAATAAATATCCATTCGTCTTTTCTCCGGTAGTCTCAGATAAATTTGCAATATAAAACACAATGCTAATGTGGGAATTAGTCATTAAAATTTGTATCGGGGAAAACATTTCTAAACAACGGCATCCATTTTATTTACGTCACCGGCTAATTAACATAGTGCAAAGTCGTCCCAACACTAAATCGCCAGAATGCATCAAAATCCCGCCAATAAATATAATGCTGAATACATTTTGCTGATTAGGATATAATTTTAAATAAAATTATTACTCAAACCGTTTTTAAAACGTTATCGTCTATACACAATATCATATTAACTTATGAAATTCGCGATCGCAATATTACAGTTAATATTTTCTTCAAGGCATGATATCGTCCTCGGGCCGAATTGGAAATGAAAGAAGAAAGGGAGATAATTACATCATAATTAATTACAATCGCGTGATTTACGTCTTTTCGCAACACGTTTTGCTGATTTATGATTAATTTTGACAAAATAAACGATGTTTATTTAACTGTGCGTAATATTTAGGCGGTCTAATTAATAATTTCACTCCCGCGTTGATGGATATTATAAGGTATATTAAGCTTTAAAGGCGTAAAACGTTACGAATGTATCAGGGCGTGAAAATACGTTCTGTTTTCGTGCTAATTTTTATCATTTACATTTTTTGTTTCATGTCCATAAAACCGATATTCGGTTAAAACCGATATGAAAAGTCATATCGAAACCGATATGGCTGTAAGCCAAACCGCGCAGCCCTATGGTCAATCGGTTTCAATACTTTGGTCTCGGAAAGATGAGGAGCTGTGCTTGGAGGTCGTGGTCGGAGATGGAAGTTTGATATGTACGGTAATCGTTGGAGTGCTATTACTATCAAGTAAAGAATGAGATGTTTTTAACATTATAAGTGCAATATGTAGAATAGAAAACGCAAATAATAAGATACTGTGATATATGACGATTGTACATTAATCTTGTAAAGATTTTTATATTGTAAATCAAGTACCATGAAAAGTCTTCTTCTTCATTTTCATCATCACCTTCTTCTTCTTCCCCATCTCCTTATTCTTCCCCATCTACTTCTTTATTTCTTGGATTTGTTTACATGAGTTTATATGAGCTTACATGAGTTTACATGAGTTTATATTAATAGATGAATACTTAACCCTTTATGTACCAAGCCTCTGGTTTTGTAATGGAAAAACACTATTATTATACTTATTATTATTTGGGGCGATTGTCACCCCCTTCACATCCCCTCCTATTCTATTTCTTCTTCTTGTACTTCCTCTTCGTCTTTTCTTCTTCAGATGCTCAGTTGAAGATGTTCTTCTTGAACATGCGTACAAGGTTTGGGAAATTGACACAGGTCGGGGCAAGCTACAGGCACTCACACCGAAAGGGACAAATGGGTACTCTCCACGTTCAGGTTTCTCGATACTCACATCAGGCGTTGTCCAAGCCGTAGCAACACCAAGGTTTGTGTTCAAATAATAGATTAAATAAAGAACCAACAAGTACTTGAACTTTAAATGTACATGACATAAGTTTAATAGGTTCACTCATACGTTACATTTCAATATGGTAATATATCTTGTGCACTACTTCCTATTTCCTATATGCACCATCAATTTCTTTCCTGCAAGTAATCTATCATGATCTGCACTAATTGAAGATAGATGTCCATATTATAATATTGCTGCATTTTTTAACATGAGTGTCCAGTGTCCTTGATATCTTACTTAACATCACTCAGGTCATGCACATTATTCCCAAACACTGTTTGACTGGCCAGGTGATGTCGATCCCATCCAAACAACGTCTCTTAAACCTTCCAGAGGATGGATTTCCAACCTGCAAAATAATGAATCAAACATTTAGTAATTTTGTTCCCTTTATTCAGTTTCCTACAGGTTCATCTCAGAACAGGGACAGGACCACAGGAGACGACCCTTCTGAAATGGAGGCTGCTGAGGCCGGTAATGACGACGCCGACGATGAGGAAGTTGACATGGCATCTGTGGACGAGGGAGTATCATCATCATCGACATCTACTGAACTGCCTCCGTCACAGAAGACGTCCAGGAGCTGGTCCACTCCAACAAAGGAGGATGACACTAATGCCGTGATTGCTAAGGTGGGATTTCAGTGGTGTAACTTAATGACTGCCCTATTGCCCTGGGCAGGTGAAAAAGATAGAGGGCAGGGCAGCTAAATCTCATAATTTAACTGCCCTCATGGGCAGTCAAATTTCTGTAATAGTCAAATAGCCAGTCATTTCAATGGTAAATGTTCAAAATAGTCGTCTCTTAGGTTGAAAATGAACATTTCTCAAGGCCACTGCAGAGATTGTTTTGTCTGATATTAGTGTTAACCCTTAGCACACTGATGTCGAAAAGTAGATAGTTACAGAGTAAAAAAAGGAAAGGCTGGCATGCATTTTGGAAACAATTGCTGCTAAAGCCTGTTGCTGCCAGATATCTAGCAACAGCTTTCAGCAGCATTGCTTTCAAAACGAACACCAGCTATAATACAGGATTAAATCTAATTTAAAATTTCATAGCTCTAAGAGTTAAAAGGCTAACTGTCTGTATGATCTTTTTGTCAGATGAGCATGCCAAGCTAGTCAGGGCAGCTGAAAATTGGTCAGGGCGGTTGATTTTCAAATTCAGACTGCCCTGATGGCAGTCGTCGGAAAAAGTTAAGTTACACCACTGGATTTATACCATTCTAACATAATAAAATCTTATGTAGGCTACTATGTACATCACCAAATCTAATTAGTACTATGTCATGTGCGCAATTAATTCACTTAAACATTTATGTTTCTCTTGTGTTTTTCAGCTAATCGAAAGGGCTGACCAAGCTGCAGAGGAGAAAAAGAAGCTGACAGCTGCAGTAACAAAGTCACCACATGAGGAAGCTGTGCACCAGTATGTTGGCTATATGTCCACCCAGCTCGTCAAAATTAAACAAGAGCACTGGTTCGACTATACCATGGATGCACAGAGGTTGGTACACCAGTATGTGACTAAAGACTCTATCTCTCAGCCACCACAACGAGTAGCCTACCAAGTGCACCCATCCTCAGCACTGGCAACTTCCACATATATACCACTTCAGCCTGTGCCTACCACTGAATTATATGGTCAGCAGAGCTACATGCAGGGTATCATGTCAAACCAGATTGCCCAGCCTTCAGGATTCTCTACTGCACCTACTTGCTCCCCAGAACTTCCACCCATCTTCAATACTCCACCGCTATTCATTGTCTCACCTTCATACCCACTGAGTGGTGAAGGCTCCAGTGGGAGAGTAACCACCCAAGCATTTAACATTGCTTCCACAGTTTTGTATGACTAGAACATTTTATGAATGATCAAAATATGTTCTAACATCACGAGGTTGATGGACTTGATAATTTGAAGTTCTATTACCATTTGTTTCCACCACTCCCCTGTCAAGTGCTTTGACGTGGACTTGAGGACATTCCATGTAAACTAAGACTGAGTGAGAAATTGCTTAGTAAATACAGACTTTTCAATTTGGCTGTTAAGTTGCATGTGTAATTATGCTGTTGAATTATATCTACCACTCCACATGAGAAACCTATGTGTTTGTTCTTTTTTAACTTCCACATGTCGGGGTCCAAAGAATAATAATAATAATAATAATAATAATAATAATAATAATAATAATAATAATAATAATGAACAAATACATACCTTAGATCATGATAACCTGCCAGTCGACTTTCCCAACATCTAAGTTGTAATCGCCCCGCAGATAGTTCCGTTGCACCTTGGCTACTTTGGCAGACGTGTTCCTCCCTATCTGTTCAAGACCCACCAGCACGTCATCTTCCCTCCAGGCTCCAGAGATCAGTTGGTGGTTGAGTTGATCCTTCCTGTCCAGCAAGGGAGCAGCAAGGTTGGGTACCGTGTTTGTAGGAGGTTGTGCAGAACGCAGCATGCCATTGTAATAGACTGTACACGATGGGGGTGTTGTTGCAAAGTAGTCAGCAAGCAACGAAATCTGCACATACATAAAGGAATCAGTTTTAGGTAATGTTCAATAATAAACATTCTGGCACATAGGTTTGTTGATGTTAAATTATTGTGGAAAATTAAAAGGCTTTTGTGCTTTAAAAATACACATGCACATAGCAACATCTCATAACATCTTATAAATCAGCTGACATACCTTTATTATTTAAATGCTACGATCTTATGGTGTTGGTCAAGCTCTTTGTTGTTTTGTTTGGTCACATATATTATGTTTGATCAACTCACCTATGTGCCAGGATGCCAAATGCATTTTCCACCACTCGCCTCGCCCTAGATAGACGATAGTTGAAGATCCTTTCTTGGTTTGTCATGCACAGATGAGGGTAGGGTTTCATGAGCCATGTGCGTAGACCAAAAGCACCATCACCCACAATGCAGAATGGCAAAGGTTGATCATCATTAGGAATAGGTTGTGGTTCAGGTAGTCCTGCAGTACCTTCCTCCAAGGCGTCATATAAGCTAGTATCCTTGAACACACCTCCATCAGAGCAGGTACCATTTGCCCCAATGTCAACATACACAAATTTGTAGGCGGCATCTACCAAGGCTAGAAGAATAATAGAGTAAAAGCCCTTGTAATTGAAATAGGAGGAGCCAGACTTTGGAGGAAACCGGATTGCCACATGCTTGCCATCGATTGCACCAACACCGTTGTGAAAGTCCCACCGCTTTGAAGGTTTCTCAGCTACCTCCATCCATTCCTCTGGGGTTGTGGGGGTTACCATGACCTCACCTCCATACTCGTAAAAAAGTGCCTCGCACGTTTCAGGTATGATTTTGTTGATAGTGTTATGAGCCACTCTGAAGCCATATTGCAATGACTTATATGAGTTCCCAGAATCAAGGGCCTTTCTCCAGAAAGTGTCCTGTTTTTGCAGACGTGGACCTACACGTTCATAACTTAAACAACTCTGAGGAACACGCAAGAAGTTCTTATAGCTGCTGGGATCTTCACGGTTGAGTTCTTGTAAGAGGTTTTCATAGTGTCCATATTCTGGTCTCCTCAATAACCATGGCTTCACCCACACAGTTCTTCTTCTTGGGACTCTGCGCCGCCTACGCCAGTTCCTAGCCTTTAGCATCACAGCTGCAGCAAGCAGAAGGTTCTCCTCCTCCTCCAAAGCAGCTTCTTGCAGGTGTTGCTCCTCCTCAGACATCATGGTGACTGGCACAGGAAGGCATCTGCAACCCATTTCTATACACATCAGACCATGTGGCCAAAAAAACAAACAAGATTGTATGGATGTCATATCGCTATCTTGTACAATCGTATGGCAGTCGTATAGGTTGTATTGAAGTCTTGTAAGGTCTTATGGTCATCGTGTTGACATCGTGCTAAGTCGTGTCACAGTCATAACCGGTCGTATACAAGTCGGATTGTCATCGTATAAAGAACGTACATCATCGTAATGCGCTGTATGACTGTCGTATGACGATCGTACACTTAACACATATTTGCCACGATGCTCCACGTGTTGAGGTCCTGATAAAGGTCGTGTATGTGGGAAAGTAGCATTAATCCGGAATCATTCATGTTCTCGATCTACGCTAAATGGGAGCGAGATGTATTCTCGGCATAGCGCGAAGCTATGGCTCTATGTTTAGATTGATCCGGAATAGCATCATACTTTGGTATGGGCTTACCATAGACTAATTACTTCTACAATTAATTCTATGAGTAATCCATTCCACATCGGTATGTCGATTTCCGTAGGTAACACGCTCGTCACGCGGATCATTATTATCACGTCACGAAGAAATGTACGTACAAGATTGAGATCGAAAATTAACCGTTTTTATGGCTATGACTAATTTGTCGAGTAATGCATTCCCTATTCGACTACAAGTGTTTTGAGGGATATACAGCCTTGCTGCAGCAACAGCTCCCTTGAAATTAGTTTCAAAATATGCAACAGCGTTCCCGTATAGGTGTCTTGAAACTGAGTCACTTGAAATATTGAAATTCAACAATTCCGAAGTAGGCGCGTATTCACCATTTTAGCAACATGCATAGTATTATAATGAGCTTTATGGCTAGATGCGCAGCAAAACTAAAACACGTTTTTCGCGCCGGTGATACCGTGTGGTATTGCCCTCGTGTGAGGGAAATACTAGATCATCCATTCCTGATCTTAACCAATCAAATAACAGCATTTGGTCATGTGACATTACTGAGGGGTAATAGTCTTATATCTCCCTCGCGGGGTGTTTAAAGGACCTTTCCAGTTTTAGCCACGCCCCGCCCGTCCATAGTTAAGCTCCATATACATCTCGCCCGTGTTGGGATCGATTGACTATCAATTTCCAGAAAACGATACAGGTAAGCTGTTGAATATTTTGAGTAATTTGACAAAGGCATATAGGGCCTACAATTCATTCAACCTGACCATCTATTAGGCGTTTAAGACGGACTAAATCAAATCATTCATGACGTGATGATTATGACGTCACCCTACACGTCACTTAGTTGATTATGACGTCATATGATTGACTGAGGAAATGATTCATGAATTCGTGATGGACATAGTGAATCATAGGGGTATTGATATGTGTCTGTGGCTCGCTCAATCCTATAGACAAGCAAAAAAATCGTGTATAATTGATAGTGAATATAATGGAGGAATCCAGTTTTAGCCAAGCCTCCCCCTCCCCCACTCCATCTCTAGCTAAGCTTCACGCACGGTTTGCCCATGTTGGGATCAATCGATACTAGCACTATCAATCTCAATTTCTAGAAAACTATACAAGTAAGCTATTGAATATTTTAAAACTAATTTTACAGGGTGTTGTTGCGACAGCGTCCAGTCAAATTAGTTTCAAAATATTCAACAGAATGTTTATTAAATGGTAAAGACATCCAATTCGTACAACTTGATGGACTATTAAGCGCTTAAGACGGACTAAATAGTCATTCATGATGTAATTGATTATGATGTCATCCTACAGGCCTACACGTCATATGATTGATGATAAACTGGATTCCTCCATCATATAGGGACATATTAGCAGGGGTGGTAAATGGGGCTTTTTCCCCGGCCCATCCTAATGATAGGGAGCCCGAGTGTGAAAAGGTTTAACATGTCAGTGCCCAAATATGGTATTCCTGCCATGACTGCAGAGGTGATGGAGAGATGAACAGTTAACCTGGGCGTAAACTGACAAAAGGCACCAACTCAGGACCCCTGTGAATACATAATCATACATATGTATATGTCTAAAATTTTGGACTCTATAAAAATATAATAATTTGGTGACGTTTGGAATGTCAACATCACGATATTTTCTTCCAGAAATGCAGGAAATGCCCTGTTGCAGCAACTAGGTTAAACTTATTTCTGAGTGCGGGCTCCAGGATAACCAATCTCAAATATAGTCCCTACTTCCAAGAGCAGCGTCATATTTTCAGCTCGCCCATGATGCGTTTAGGATAGAGGCATTGCTTCTTGTCGACAATTCTTTTCTCGATCGCATATAGAAGATCTCGCGAGACACGAATGATGGTCTAGACCAAAGCTCAGATGTTGATGGTAGATATAATTTCCTATTAAAAAAATGTCGTGTAGGTTTTTAAGAGAAAATGAGTAAAATAAAATAATTTCACTACCAACTGAAGGTTCATATTTAGCTTGAGAAGTACAAGAGATACTTTTTGAGAGCATCTAGATTTCATGATATGAGCCGTGGACCGGTTTTTTATAGTTTAAAGGCCCCCCCCCCCCCCACCCCCACCAAGGTGTACGGTGCCAATCTTGCAGAGCAAATAGTATCGACACAATAGGTGAATACTTTTAGGAACCATCTTTATAAGTATTGTAGAACGAATATCTATGCTGATTTTCAAATTGAAGGGGAAGAACTTCTGGTCAACAAACTCATGACTAATAAAGGAAGTCTGGTGAAGAGGACCTGAACCAGAAATCAACTATATAAGTAACTCTGAATAAAAGAAACACACATGTAGTGTAACTTTCAAATCAAGGTGGATCCGATACAAAGTACAAGCAGGCTTTATTCAGTGAATATTTTTTTAGTAATATCTGATCTAGTAATAACATGCATTCTATTAACATATAATACGTGACGTAATTCGCTCTCAAAATATAATTTTTCATGGACAGTTATTTAAAAATAAGCGTAACACCTAACCAACCTAGATTTAACACTAGAACAGAAGGAAACGGATGTAAATCTGTTTCATTCCACAAGAGTTTCAGACAAATGTGCATACATGACATATTCTGGGGTTTGTGGCTAAATAAATGGGGTTCAGTCTGGGATTGGGGAGCACACTTAACTTTAGTTAGGCGCTAGGCGTGAGCGGTATATGAGAGTGCGGGTAGGTGCCCTCCCGTAAAACATAGCGAAAATCTAGATGCTCTCAGATGATATCTAGTGAATTTTAAAGGTAAATATAGATATTCATGTGGTTACTTTATATTAAGAATTGTCCGTCACATCTTTAACCAAAATAAATCAGTAAAAATGTGGGTGGGTGGGACGGAATAAATACATATGCAGGGGACTGAAGCATTCCCCCTCTCCCAGATGAACAAGTGTTACGCCCATGGTTTTAGAATCATAACAATCTTATTCACTCGCTGATTCCCCACCCATTTCAAGTCATCATCGTATTTCCATTTGGGCATTACAATATCTGCCGATTCTTCCCTCTAAATTCAAAGGGAGCAATCTAACTAGATCTCCTCTAGTCTAACACCCATTATGTAACCAGTTGTGAAAGAATGCGAATATAATGATGACCAGGTCCCAGGTCCGGATCCATGTTCACATTAACCCTGATATTACAAATCTGTAGGGTTGGACCTAAGGACCGGTATGGTTGATTTTCCATGACTTGACTATATGAATATAATCAATATACGAGCTGGAAGTGAAATATAATGCTTGAGATATACTAAAATAGACCAACAAGAGAACACAACCTCTTAAAGATTAAAGAAATAGATGTCGAGTAGATGCACAGAAATACGGAGTCATGCATAATAGGATAATGGACCTATCTGCAAGTTTACTCTAGTCGAGAAGGAATATGGGGTTCCCATGCACCCTGTTGAAATATTTTTATAACTTACTTTTTTTAATCCTCGACATATCTAGTAAACGAATTTTCGTGTTCCCATCTTGGATTTAAAATTAAAATCAATACTAGTAATAGCTTTTGAACTTGACATCATACAGACACAAGTTCCCCCATTTCCATTGTAAATTTAGCAGATTAATCGATTGAATGTTATTGTGATGGTTTACACAAGCTGAATATATTAAAACTCGAAAAATCTGTATAAGTTACACTCAAAATCTTGCATGTTTACCTGCTCTAGTAGTAAGAGCAATAATAACGTACTCGCTTTTTAATATATTGAGACGGTTTATTTTCATGATTCAGCATTTTGGGGTTCGCACAAATATTTAAAGGTGCACCTATATAGCAATGTTCCTAACTCATCTGGTACAGATGCAGTGACCTGATTTCAAAGATAAGTATGTAGACTGTGGTCCTGCTCATTAAAAGCATACTCCATTCGGCGTTCAACGAGTTGACATTGCTTCCCATACCTCCTATAGCTGACACTCTTGAGGTCAAGTCATTAGATGAACTCATCCCGCCTGACCTAATGAAGTTCCGGAACGTTATCATCTCTGGGGAAGGCAGACGAGGGGAATTGTGAGAAGACTTGATGTATTGTGATATATCTCTTGACCAGTTGTGACATACCCTTCCATCGACATGTGCTCATCTTTTAAAAGGAACAGGTCTGCTAGATTTTGCAGTAATAGTTTTGTATCATGCTAGTTGCTCTAGTGCTATCATGCTAATTGGTTTCTTTACTGTTCCAGGACGTCTGCCATGCTGTGATGAAGGGAGAGTGGAAGTTGTCAATACACACCCTCCTCTACTCCACACGACAACACCTCTACTGCAGCAAAAGACTCAACACTCCTCAGTAGACTGAGCCGCTGCAAGACTTAACAGTCGATAATAGTAATAACCTTTGAACTTGACATCATAGAGACAAGTGACCCCATTTTCCAGTGTAATTTTAGCAGAGGATTACTGGCCTGGACAACGATGTGTTCCTTACAGAGTGGGACAATATGAACAAAATAACGACGAACATCCATGGCTTGATGCCAACAACCACGACCAGTTACTCCATCTCTACAACCAGTGCAAGATGCACTCCTTAAAGGTGAACATGCCAGAGGCCCTGCCCCCAATTCACATTCATAGATGAGTCGGGTCCAAATTTCATGTGGGTACTGTAAACAATGAAGTATATGTAAAGTGCATCCAAGAGTATCTTCTCTGGTCATTTGCATGGGTTATGGGAGCAGTGGAGAGAAGCAACTTCTCCCAGAGTTTGGTGGCTTCATCTCACTTACTGATGCCAGGCCCTCCCAAAAGTCAACCATCGACTATTTTACACCAATCAATCAGCCACCCTCTCCCCCTACCCACCACACCAACAACCCCACCCCCACCAAGTACTCTGTCACTAAGCAGTTGCCGAAGCAGTCAGAGGATGCCACCATGCAAGTGGATCAGGAGTATGTCCCCAACATCTTCGACCTTTTGGCTGCATGAAAGCCCTCCCTCTCATTTGAAAATTCCCAGACGAGTACAAGTAGCATGTCATTAGCCCAGCTCCATTCCACAACAGGATAAAATTACATGGGCATGGTGGCAGGTCACAAATGCAGTGGCTCAGACTACTCTGAAATTCTCGATGAGGTAGAACTCATCACCAGTGGCTGATTAGATACCGAGAGGGAAATCATATGCTAAAGACCGGTTCTGTCTCAAGAGTCAGTGAATCCATGAAGTGGTTGTTGATTGAGAGATTCATTAAAGGGGAGAACGTCGAGGTCACCAACACTGAAACCCTTCCCAATCTCGTCCAGATCTGTGGTTGTGAGACCCTCGCATTGCAAGACCCATCCACTCTTACCATCCTCGAGAAGTACATGGCCTATGAAGACGAGGGGCATGCGGGCCACCTTGTTAAGATGTCCACATTCTGACTCGGTGTGATAAACCATACCCATCTGATTCTAATGCTGCAGTATTCTGTGAAGACTAACAACTTGACCCTATCTCTCAAGTGAAATGAGAATATATACCGATTCTTGGCATACAATGTTGACACGACGTCAGCCCGGACTCAGCACAGAGATGATGATCAACATGGGTGGCCTCATGGACAATGGATAACCCAGACTGATGGAGAGCCAAGGAACACCAAGTTGGAGAGCCCTGCTTTCCCAAAGGTGTAGCTGGATGTGCCATGTGCCGAGGCTTTTGATAGAGGCCAAAGAATCATTCATCCGACAAAAATTCGTGAATGCCTCTTTTGAGGCGCTGTTCTTTGAGTCTGTCAAGAAGCAGAAGCTGACGACTATGTATGACTCCAACAAGACAGTTAAGTTCACTACCTCATATGGAAAGGAATATAACCACATACTCTTAAGGCCAAAATAAAAAATAGTTTCATTTCCTGTAAACCTAACGGTGAAATTATTTTTTTCCACCTGAATATCCATACATTTGTCAAACTATACAAATTACAACATTTTTAAGGCCATTTGTATGTCATATGAATCCCTTTTGCTAATTGTGACTTGAAAACATGACAAATTTGTCAATTACAATCATATTTAATGGACATATAGTTAAATATCTGAAAAACAGCTTTCTAAAATAAATTAATAATTGAAAAAAAAGGAATTTCCTCCCTCCCTACTGGTCTTTTTTTCCCACTCGGTTTGTAGGAAACTAATTTTTTTTATGGGTGGCCTAAGATAACTATATGTCACTGTTGCGGTGTGATATACATACCTAAGTGAGATGTAAGACATCGTTCCCATGTTCACTTTTGTAGGCTATCTAGCACTGTGAATAAAATGACTTGAATCTTGATGAGCTGAAGGGGGTATTCACTCACACTTGTCCCTCACAGCCTCGCCATGCCTGACAGGTTCTTCAATCAGACCAACCAGACCACAATGCTTCATTTCTTGATGGAAGATACTCCCGAGGGTGTGCCTTATCCAAAATGTGCTCATCACAATGGAAACATACTTGAACTTCCCTCCAAAATTTGGTTGAATTTGCCTCAAGGTGCTAAATCTGATGGTGGCTCTCTTATCAACCGATACCTAGTATCACGCTTACTCTATCAAGGCTCAGGAGATTGCAGCGGTGGCTTCTCCCAGTAGTACATCCTATGATGATGCACCTGTGAGCCTTTCTGCTAAAATGGTCAGTGCGATAAAAGCCCACTTTTTAATTCTCCGTTTCTCATAACCATGGTCTAAAAGCATAGCATTTACACACTTTAGAATACTTGAAAATGATATTGTATATTGCAAATGTATAATAGATCTGAAGCAATACAATGAAATCTGTTTTTCTGAGATTTTTTATTAATTTTACCAATGGGTGTAGGGCATCCATGAGCTAGTAGTTGAACCAAGAGACGGACACAGTTTGTGCTCTACCTCAAGAATACTGCCAAGTTGGGGTACAAGTCAGCTGCGATGAAGATGTCAGTCACTAACATTTTTCTGATCCTCCAGCACCAACTCATTATAATGCACTCGCCATCTCTATCGATACCGGGAATAGAACACGTCGCCAGATTGTGAACTGGTGGAATGTAAGGGAGCGGCCTACTGTACCACCATCCTTGACCTGTACGTGTTCACTAGGGAAGATGTTACAACTGCATTCAAGTTATGTTAGACCCCTGACGGAGCTACAGAGCCACCACGAGTACCACACAGCCTTACGATGAGGGTGTCTTCTTTCTATGTCAATTTCAGTAGTATGTATGATTACTGTATTCTGCGGCTGTAGTAGTAGAAACATCCTAAAGCTGCAATAAGTCCTTTGCTTTTGCCCACTGTCTTGTCCTCAGCCAAATTCCTTAGCTTCCTCAGGTCCATTCTTGACTTGAGCGTACCTAATCCTGCTTTCTTGAGGTCACCTCGTAGCACGCTTAGTAGATTTATGCAATGACGTCCTCTCCTGGCTTTGTATTTGCTGGCTCCGAGTAGGGCGAATTCCAAGGCTCTCTGTGCTGGTGTGTCGTCTGGCATCCTTAGCACATGGCCCATCTTTGCTGAGCGACCTTTACAGACAGTGGCGGCGTATTACACATCTTGTATAGTGCATCATTGGAAATTATGCTCTCTGGCCATCGGTGTCCAGTCATGGTGCATAGGTGTTTGCGGTGGCAGGCATCAAGTTTGTCTAGAGCTGCCTTTGGAGCTGCCCAGCTATTAGTTATACATCATCAAGGACACGCAGGTTGCATTGTATAAACATAGTCTTTACCAAAGGCATCTTTGATCTACGAATCCATAGCTTCCAGAAGGACTGGAAAGCTATGTTCCCCATGATGCAGTGTGCAGCAATGTCAGCAGTACTGCAAAGCAGTGAGACCAGGATTTTACTTTTCCTCCATGGTTTGCCGCCAGGGAGTGGATCATTTTCTTAGTTTCATGCTTTGTAGATAGGTATATGTGGGTGAACTCTGTTTTGGATTCATTCATAGATTCTCAATTTGTAGTTTGCTTGCAGCTATTGGGAGAAGTTCGTAAAGGGGTTTCTTTTCCTCATCTTTCTCAGTAGTATTTCCTAGTAGTAATCAAGTAATTGATGAATATAAATACTAGTACAAAATGTTTTTATATGGCACCAGTCTTTTCTCAGAAATCTTCGTGATGACTGGTTTCTAAAATCAGGGTTGATAGATGACATCAAGGCATTCAAGTATCTGATGTATGGCTATGCCCGGGAGAAGTCTGACAATGTCATACACAGCATCATGCTGAAGCAGATGGTGGGGGAACGAGCAACTGATAATCAAATCTAAGCTCGATCCCTCCCTGCTCCCACCTTACAGAGACCAACTTGTCCCACACATTTGCTGTGTGAACCACCGCCTTGCCAACTACAAGCGAGCTGACAGGACAATCTTCTGGACGTGTGCCAAGCAATACGAACCTGGTCTAAGCTGAGAGGAGACAGTGGATGGTATATCGGAGCCAGTGTGGTTGTGTGGCCCTATCCCCCCTTCCCTACTTGATTTTCTAGAGAATACTGATGAGGTGCCGGAGAAACAAGAAGAGGATGGAGATGAGCAGATTGATTATGATGAGCTTCTTAATGACAATGACTAGATACAGATTAGTGATGAAATAGTTACATTGCTTACCGCTTCTGTAGCGTATCCTCTCGCGTAAGATGAGAATATTAGGAGAATAATAGCCCAAGTTCTTATTTTGACTTATTGAACTCATATCTTGTTCTTTTGCCCTAATTACTGGCAATTTTATTTGATTTCATAGCACATCAATCTTATATTTTGGTAAGTATGTAGATGTGACAGTAAATTATAGACTTTTTCATACTTTTCGGGTTTTATTATATCCAAGTTGACAAAATCATGGAAGTAACACTCATTTGTCTTTGTATATCTAGTTCAAAAGTTATGATGATTATCGATTTTCATTGGTAGAGGTTCAGACTTTGTTCTACAAGAAGTAGATAACGTGGATATATAGTAACTAAAGCAATTTAGTTTAAAGCAAATTGCACATCGTACACATTTCAATTACACTTTACACCTGGCAAGATGAATGGAAGGACGAATGAATGGGCTGATTGAGCTCCCTTAATGTTTCAAGTAGAACCTAACTTCATTGAACATCACCAAAACTGTCTTAGGACGCCAATTCGGAGACATGAGTATGAGCGCCGGAAGATCTCTATTTTAGCCGTCTTAATAGGGGTCGCATACCTTTGTGTTTGAAATTCCATGGCTTTTCATGACCCAAATTAACAAATTCCATGACCTCCAAAAATAAGATCCGAGTTATTCTGCAAAATGTCTGAATATTGCCTCTTGCAACAACCAAGCCACAGCCTTGCTTTGATAAGATGTAATTTTTATTGCATAAAGATGATTTATGCAAATGGATCTCTCCTTATTTTGCATGATTACCATTTTCCATCACTTCTCCATGACCTATGATAAAAAAACGGATTTTTCCAGGACTGGAATTTAAATTGTCAAATTCCATGACTTTCCAGGATTCCCATGACCGGTACAAACCCTGAGTTTATGTATGAATTCGATGTCTCCATGGAACAGTGCGGTACAAACTGATAATCATACATATAATGCTCATCGAGCACAGGAACTGCCCTTGTAGATATCGTACATAGTCTGGGTCTGGTCTCGAATTATCAATGAAATTATATGTACGATATCTTCAAGGGCAATTCCTGTACTCAGTGAGCATTATGTCTGATTGTCAGTTTGTACCGCACTGTTCCGTGAATCGCCTAGCAAGACATTTTAGACAGGCTACTTAAAGTAGAGAACTGACGGCGTCCATACTCAGAATGGACTGCCAAGTGAATAATAACATTCAAGTAGGATGAATTGAACACTTGAAACATTGATAATCTTTCCACGTATTTGATGATAATGATGGCAAACTTCAAATTGGAATGCAGAAATTCCTGGTCTGCTTTCATCATCAAGTCATCTATATAAATATACATAAGTGTCTTGATCTTGGTAATAATGCTGTTGCTGTGGCCAAGCTGGTACTCTCATTAGTGAAGAAATTGACATGCAGTCCGTGTTGGCAAATACTAAGCGAAATTCAGAAAGCACCTAAAATCGGTTCATTGTGATGTCCAAATAAGAGGTCGACATATCAATGTTGACACCACTTGTTGCATACATTTCGAAAACTGATGTGACGCAAGCATGGGTATAAACCCTCCAGTTGTAGCGAAAGTGATGCCAAGCCAAATACAAAGCATTCCGCAGGTCCCTTGATGTTTGTAGAGATTCTGAGTGAGTTTATGCTACAGCTTGTTATAATAAAAGTATGTCATGTAATATTTGGTATGACTTTCTCCATCTTCCAAACAAGAATTGTGCAGAATTAAATGTCTCCAGTCTCCTCTTTGTCACAGTGACAATGACCTTTGACCTCAATGTTATCATGCTGCTTCCTAACATTATAGGTAACCAGGTTTAGTTAGCAAGTTTAGTTCCAGTAGGATTACGCAATCCGAAAATATATTCTCAGTTGAGACAAACATGACAAAAACTGACGCTCATTCATATCAACCATTATTGCAAGCAGATATTCAATGCATTTCTAACGATTGGTTGCCCTCCATTGTAGACACATAATCAATATCGGTATGGTCAACAATTTAATATCAGTGACATATTTTGTTTTGCCAAGCAGACAATTTTATATAAAACTAATACAAGGCTCTTATAATAGTTAGGTTTAGGTTAGTTTACAAATACCTCTTGAGATGACTGGATGTGCACAATTGACTATGCAAAACATATTGTCTACTTACTGATGCCATGGTGTTGAGACTATTGCAATCGTCGAGGTCGAAATGTAAAAAAATATTCAACTGTCACAAGTGACAGGTAGAATTTAATTTTACTCGTTACATTGAGATTACTTCCTGTGAAACAACATTGGCATCCAGGCTACAGATGAACCTCTATTTCAACATCAAGGTAAAGGCTGGTGGAAGCTCTTGGATATTTTGAAAATAATTTAACTGGAAGACAATGGCTTCCAGGAAAATTATTTTCAAAATATTCAACAAATCTCCAGTCATTGCCTGTTTATCTGTCACTTTGAAATTGAGAACAGGGGTTCATCAATGAAAGGGTTTATTAAAGTGTATTCATTCTAACATTAGTGATTTAGATTCCAACAACTGATATCTATTTCATAAAAAAATTGAAATTGTGTACATATTTATTCAATCAACCCTTTACCTGTCACATGCGACAGGTAGGAAATTTTTTTATGGCTGTCACCAGCAAAATTCACCTGTCAATGGCAGGGAGACAGGCAAACATTTCGACTCCTGAATCATCGTGTGTGCCTAGACTTTTAGTAGGGATCTTTACCAGTACTGGACTTGTGGTTATTCCTAGGGGAAATATGGACAGACTGAAATGTAATCCCAAGAAACATAGTAGCATGAGGTACGTACATAACAAATCTGATGTGAATGAAGAAACAAAAATTACTGAGAATACTGAAGATACAAATCGATTGGGTAGATGAATTGAAAACAGAACCGTGTACATGTTATTCATGTTTATTTGTATTGAAATCTACAGCTATTATTTTTCACTAGAACATTTGGGCGACCACCACTGATGATGATGATGATGATGATGATGGGTAACTGCACCTATGATGATGATGGGCGACTACACCTATTATGATGATAATGATGGGTGACTACATTGATGACCATGATGAGGGTGGGATAACCATGACAATGATGATGATTATCCAAGACGATAGATATATGCTTATTTACAGATGATGATATGACCAAAATAAATAATTACAACTTTATAACAGAGTAACAAAGATATATACATATATAAACACTATCTATCCTACAGTGATAAACTAGTGCCTGTTCAGTTCCCTAAATACTTGATCAACATGTTGGTTCACAATGCTTTTTCAAAAATGGACCTTTCCAGTTTATCCATCCATCATACGTCGTCATAATCTGTATAGAATAATCATAATCAATGATGTTATGAATGACGTAGATAAGTACGTCACGAACGCATAATTAGTGACAGACTAAGGGTTGTTATATGAATCGTATGCCGTTACTATTTAATAAAGATGCTTTTGACTATTTTGAAACTAATTTGACTGGGCACTGTTGCTGCGTATGGTGATGGACTAAAAGTTGTTGTATGAATCGTATGCCGTTACTATTTAATAAAGATGCTGTTGACTATTTTGAAACTAATTTGACTGGGCACTGTTGCTGCGTATGGTGATGGACTAAAAGTTGTTGTATGAATCGTATGCCGTTACTATTTAATAAAGATGCTGTTGAATATTTTGAAACTAATTTGACTGGGCACTGTTGCTGCCATAGGCAGCAACAGTACCCAGTCAAATTAGTTTCAAAATATTCAACAGCTTACCTGTAGTTTTCTGGAAATTGATAGTCAGGGAGTTCAGGAGTTGATCGATCTCGACATGAATGAAGTGTGGGTGGAGCTTAGCTAGAGATGGGCAGGGCATAGCTAAAACTAGAAAGGTCCATCATCCTATACAGCTGAAACTTGTCCATCATCCTATACAGCTGAAACTTGTCCATCATCCTATACAGCTGAAACTTGTCCATCATCCTATACAGCTGAAACTTCACACATGCGAAAAGATGAGCTTCCTTTCTTATGATCTGCCTGTGGCCAAATTCAGCTCAATAGGATAATTGTGAAAAAAAGCGCAATGACAGATGTGAGAGTTAAATACACTTTATATGTTTTTAACTGTCTGCCTGCTGAATTTCTGCAGACTACATTTTCCAAGGGGTTTAACGCTGGATATAGCGAATATTTTGAAAACAATCTGATTGAAAGTTGTTGGTGGCTACGCCACCAACAACTTTCTGTTAAATTATTTAAAAAATATTCAGCTGGCTTGCAGCAGCCAGACAGTTATTGCAATTATCAGATATGTCATTACTATATATTGATTTTTAAAATGTATGCTATATATAATACAATACAAATATTTAACAAAATATCAGAATTTTAAAACAAATTCTATTACATCTATTTATGAAATGAGACCAAATGCTGTAAGTAAAAGCACATAGTAGAGCATGTTTGAACAATTTCAAAAAAAATAAATGAAAAGTTCATAATTATCTAAATACTCACGAAAACAACCATGTAAGGTTTTCAGATTTTTATGAATTTTCCTGGATCATGTCCAAACTTGTTTAATCCTAGTGTATGGTCACACCATGTTCTGTGTTAAAATTTGAGCCAATTGGACCAGTTAGTTTCAGTGATATCCACAGATCCTGAATTTTTATACGATGCAGATTCTCTTATCCCGATCATGGCCAAAGCCTGAAAATCTAATTGCACCGCAAGTTCGTTCGTTGTGTTAAAATTTGAGCCAAATCAGATTAGTTTTTGAGATACGGGTCTGGCCCCACACAGACAGGCACGCACAGACATACGTACGCACACACACACACACACACACGCTTGCAAATACCTTCTTCCACTTACGGGGCGAGGGTAATTAGCCATTTCACTGCTTTTAAAACATTTCATTTGTAACATTTCTTTCAGATCTTTGCCATGCACAGTCCTTCCACAATAGATATTTCTTAAAGGTTTCAACCTCAGTTATTTTGAAGCCATTACCTGATTCTAGAAAAAGTTTAACTTGACACTTCTTGAATCAATCATATTAAGCATATTTGTAAAAATTATTCATCTCAGCATTAATTTAAGTACAAGATCCTCAAATTTAAGTCTTATTGCAATTCACTATGCATAATTATTTAAAGCAAAATGTTTTCATAGTAAAAGATGATAATTACAGGGATAAAGAATGAAAATATGCTCATGAACATTTGACACGAGTCTACATATTTTCATCCAGAATTCTCCCACATACTGTTTGAAAGGTTTATAATCTGCTGAAATTTGAAGATAATCCGACGGAAAGCTATTAATAGCCTCCTGTCAGTTTGTCATTAAATACCCTGATAGCACACAAGAAACATCAGTTAGAGGCAGCGGCAAAATATTCACTCTTCCACTCAAACCTTGAAATTTCACTGTGTCAAATTCAAGACAACTCACCAGGAAAGCTGGTAAATATTTTCAAACTGATTTGACTGGGAGCTGCTACTGCCGTAGGCAGCAAAATCTCACAGTCAAATAAGTTTCAAAATATTTATCAAATTAAATGAGTTTTCGAAGATGGACTTTCAGGTTCAGTTTGTATGACCTCCTTCAAATGTGACCTTCACCACGTGGATGGTTGACTTCTCAAAACATTTTCCTGTTAGAAAGACATACGATGAAATGTTAAATAGTACCTGATATATCCTGAATTATTCATTAACAAAAACAGACAGGGAATATGCATCAACTATTTGATTAACCCTTTAACCCTAGAATTTGTTCAAGATTTCTCAAAGAAAATGTCCGTCTGCAGACCAAGAGAAGACCATTTTTGAAAAATTACCAATGGAATGACTGGCTCGGTTATCGAGCCAGTCATTTCAGTGGTAAATTTTCAAAAATATCCTTCTCTTGGTCTGCAAATGGACATTTCTCAAGACCACTACAAAAGTCTACTTCGGCAGATATGAGTGTTAAAGGGTTAACTGATCGTAATGGCTGAATCCACTTTTACCTATGCAAGGTAAAGATTAATAAAGACCATCGATCAAAACCTCAAATACCCAGAATCCCATTTCCAGGTAACTATACCTGTTGAATATTGCTATGGCAGCAACAGCGAGTGACCAGTTAAATTAGCATCACAATATCCTACAGAATCTTTATTAACTACCGTAATTTCGCGACTAAAGGCCGCCCTCGAATATAGGACGCTGTCCCAAATTTGACCAAAATCCGCCCAAAAAACTCTTGTATTCAAGTATAAGACGCTGTTAAATTTAGAAAAAACATCCCTTTAAAAAATTGAAAATTGGTATCAAAAATAACCATCACTCAGTGCTTTGGTTAATGCATGACTAAAAATTATCATGGTGGAAGAGAAATTATTAAATAGGACCGCCTAAATATCGTGTATCTTCAATAAAGATTGTTTATTACATCAAAATCAATTTAATTTTGGCATAAAATGTCTCCTTGAAAACATAGAAATTGCGTGATAGAAACAGATTGCAATGGCTCTTTTGCGTTTGGAGGCGCTGTGTGATCTTATGCGCTAACAGGAGTTGGTTATCTGGCTCTTTTGTGATTGGAGGCACTGTGTAATCTTATGCGTTAACGGGAGTTGGTTATAAAACGGGTATGGGAATATTCAGATGGTCACTAGTTGTAATGACTCTTTTGCATTTGGAGGCGCTGTGTGATCTTATGCGCTAACGGGAGTTGGTTATCTGGCTCTTTTGTGATTGGAGGCGCTGTGTAATCTTATGCACTAACGGGAGTTGGTTATCAAACGGGTATGGGAACATTCAGTTCCTATCGCGCAATGACGATATATAGCAATTTCCAAGCCCAGAATTTTTAGATCCGAGTACTCGCTCTAATTAGAATAAAGATCTTTTGCGATTGGAGGCGAATCACGTGATTTATACACGTATCTTTTCTCGACGCCATTTTATGTCAAATTCTTGATTAATTTTGATGTAATAAGTGATATGTATTAAAGAATAAGCAATATTTAGGCGCCACAATTTAATAATTTCACTTCCGCTTGGTGTTTTTGGAGTATACATTAAACATAATCCTCAGGCGGTGCGAATTGTCTAGGGTAACATTTAGTTCAATTTCCGTGGTATAATCTGTGACTTTTTAAGAAAAATTTTGACCAAAAAATGTGCGGAAGGAATGTTCTCGATTATAGGACGCAAACCCCTTTCTAGTACATGTATTTTGACAAAAAAACTGCGTCCTTTAGTCGAATTTTAACGGTAATAAAGACATACAATTCCAACACTTGACAGACTATTCTAAGTTCATGATGGACATAGCTATGCCATTCATTACATTTTTTGATTGTGATGTCCCCTGACATGATTATGTCTAATACTCGACTGACAGATCGGAGGTCATCGATTGACTAACACACGACCAGAACTCAGTATTATATTAATCTTTGAAGAACTAAAACTGCTAACTAGGACTAAACATTGCACAAATGTATACACAGTTTAATCATCACGTTCTAGACTACGCTACACTATTCTGTCCATTGCTAGCCATAATTTTTTTAAGATGTTTTCGCTCTACAGTTTTCAATCAAAATCTTTTCCTAATATCTGTGGGAAGCTATATATTTAGGTTCTTAGCAATGATCTATATACAGAGCACGTTTCTGGAAAACAAGCTAATGAGTGCTTTTATGAGCATGAAATACAGTACACGTCATAAATAAGCTACCATGTTTAGAAAACAGAAAAGAGAAACATGTAGGTTTGAACAATTTTGAACACAATGTAAGAAATGTTCTGTTGAATATTTTAAACCTAATTTCATTGGAAGCCATTGCTGCCTTAGGCAGCAATTGCTTCCAATAAAACTAGGTAAAAAATATTCAACATTACATTATATTTAGTTTTGGAAACATTTTATGTAATCTCTGCTCTACTGTACATACTCTAGATCTGATTGGTCACTGCATCAGAATATATCAAATTTATTTACAAATATACACATATATGTCATTAAGTCAAAGTCGACTTTGGCCGCTAAGAAAAAATAAATTTTCTCGCGTATTTATTATCGTTGTTAATCGATCATATATAGAATGAAATGTGATGTCAGTACTGTTTGTCACCACTGACAAAAGATAGGAGTTGGCTAATCTATCTTTATATTTAGATCAGTGGTTTACGAGGGAGATAAACCCTGAGACAGAAATAGAGTTACGGGAAAGCAGATGCATTTCCAATTTATCTCTTCAGTAATATGATTGAATATATATACATATATGTTTGTCTCCCTTTGTGGATGCATGTCATCAGTACAGACTAACAAAACAGTCATAATGAATAAATATAAGTGTGATATTTTACAATGACTGACTAAATCTTCCTAGATCTCCTATTCATCTAAGCATATCACTGCAGCCTTCTCTCCATCAACCTTCTCTTCAGACTGCTGCTTCGCATCAGGTAACTGCTGCTTCGCATCAGGTAAGCCATTACTATTAGCTTCTGTCGTCTCACTTTTTTCTTCCATTGATGCCTCTTCCGTCGCACCTATAATCATCATTATTGTACAAGGTTGAATACTTTAATAATAACAATGGAATATGACTATATATGTATTCGGGTTACATTTACAGTATTAGTATTAATAGAAATAAAATATTAGTTTGGCTTAAAGCTTGAAGGTTAGTACTTGCAATTGTCGACCCTTCAGCAGTCAAATTTAACAGAAGAGTTCTTAGTTTTCTCAAAGAAAATATCTATTTGCATTCGAACAGGAGACTAAATCTTAAATGAAATTTAAAAAATGTATCACTAGAATGACCAGCTCGGTTATCGAGCCAGACACTCCCATTGGTCAATTTTCAAAAATAGTCTAGCAAATATTTTGATATTCCTGAATAAATTTAGTCTTTAAAGGCTTAATAAATTCTCCTCTACACGATTGGAACCAGCATTACCAACATTGAGATAGAACTCAGTAGAGAATTGAAAAATATTTCCTAAAACTAATTGACCTAAAACACTGCAGAAATATATAAACAATAAAATATAGTTCACCTTGACATAATTAAATGAAAATCCTTAGCAATCACCATCACTACTTTTAGTTAATCATCTTTTCTTGGATCAAGTGTAAGAAATTAGAATTAACCCTCCGTTTAACCCTCATATCAGCCAAAAATGGCTTCTGCAGTGGTCATGAGAAATGTCCATTCGCAGACCAAGAACACTATTTTTGAAAATTTACCACTGGAATGACTGACTCGATAACCGAGCCAGTCATTCCAGTGGTACATTTTCAAAAATATTCTTCTCTTGGTCTGCGAATGGACATTTTTCATGAGAAAATTGAATTTTTAAAAACAAATTCGAGAGTTAAAGGGTTATGGGTATCATTGACAATAGGTGTATTAAGTTCCAGATCAACGTAGACCATTGCTTCATAGACAAAGCGCCTGCTGACATAGAGCTTTCAAATTTTCAGAAACAATAGGTCCTTCAGCAATTTATTTTTCATAGACCGAGACAAATGTTCATCGATTCGGACCAGAGGTCCATGGCTAATTTCTAACACTGCAAATTGATGGTGAGAATTAATATTTTACAGGAAATACCCTTTCTTGTATTGAAAGGGACAGATAAACACACAGGCAAACAGACCGAAATGCAATATTCTCGCCCTCAGACTTTAGGCGTGGTGTGTAGTTCAGTCATACAAGAATTTGACTGATTCAATCACTTTTCAAGCACTATGTCTCTCGATTTCAAGGACTCAAACTGAGCTATCTTTAGGGGGTGCAGGAAAATCTGCAAATTAGATGTTCTGAAACGCCATCTCCTGCAGTGCTGAGTGATAGATAGTCAGCAGCCTCATATTGTACGCAACATTTTCATATATTGGGAAACACCTTTTCAAGTACGTTTCAAGGCCTTATTGTCATTTTCAAGTACTTTTCAAATTCAAGCACTGATGTTAAAATTCAAGTACTTTTCAAATTTGTACGAATCCTGGGGGAGAGGATAAAAACAAAATGTATTCTGAATGTGGAAAAACCTGCCAGCTGAACACGGCCTACGATATGGTATGGTTTGCATTAACAACAGTTAGTAGGTTATTTCTGTACAGAAACACCTTAAGTTAACAGCTTAACGTAACATTTTAATGGACAAATTTGCTACAGGAAATTTCCCATGTATTGTATTACATGTATAAAGGATATTTAGGAAAATTTAACAATGGAATGAATGGCTCATTACGACTGGCAGTCACTCCAGTGACAGTTTTCACTAAAATATTCTTTTCTTGGTCTGTAAGTGTAAGTGAGAATTGCTAAAGAGCAGAAGCAATTTCAGTTTGTCTTTGCCCATTAACCATTTACGGCTCCTACAGTGGTATTGAGAAATGTTCATTTGTAGACCAAGAGAAGACTACTTCTGACATTTTACCACTGGAATGACTCAGAGAAAAATTGTCAAAAATAATCTTTTCTTGCTCTACAAATTATTATGAACAACTGAGGGTTAACCCGTACCACTCTGATGTCAATATTTTTAATTTTAAAATTAAAGATGAACGGGTGTTTATTTTTCAAAAGATTTGGTGGAAGATGGTGCTGTCGTAGATAGCAATATCTACCAAAATTGTTGAAAAATGTACACCAGTTTCTTTCCTATTGACACTGTAGACGATAGAATATTGACATCAGTGTGCTAAGGACTAAATGCCAAGTGTCATTATTCAATTACTATCCGGTTCAGATTGCTGTTCATTGGCAGTACTAGTCTGGTCAGAAAGCCATAACCTGCTTGCATTATCTGGACTTGGTTGTAAAAATGGGAGAGATGTTAGTGGTGGTGCCGGTGGTAGTGGTGGCAGAAATGTTGCCGCCGGCCATGACAGAGAATCGGTGGATGAGTACAGAGACGGTACAGCGAGACAGAGAGGTACCCCAGCTACAGCACTGATACTTGTTGTAGGTGCTGCAGCTGCCATCGCCGATGTAAGCGAGGGTAGTGAGGACAGCATCAGAAGGCCTGGTGACGCCGCTGAAGTTGTGGTATTAAGTGGGATTGAGAAACCGGATAAAGCGGCTTGAACCGATGGTGTCACGGCCGATGTTGATGATGTTGTCGGACACGCCACAGCTGTTGCTGCAACAGCAGCTGCCTGTGCGAGAGATTCGGCAGCAGAGCCAAGTGACATCGACAACATTTCTGCTGGGATTGGTGACGGTGACGCATTAGTGGAGAACGCCACAGGCAGAACATTAGTATGTGAAGAAGCAACTGGCGCAGTTTTCAAGATTGCGTTATAAATATCGGTGTCAGTAATTTTGTTAGTAGTATTAGAAGCATCATCGATAGGAGGCGATTGATCATCCACACCTGAGGAGTAGACATACAGGTAAGAAAAGGTCAAGAGGTCAATTAAGATATACTCCTTCACAGGCGAGTGAAACAGAAAGCAGCACGAATACCAGCACTAAACAACACGCCATGGACAGTTATGTTTTAAACAACTCGAGACTAAATCAATATGATGACATTAAAACTAATAACACTGTCAGCATTACATCAAGCGAAGATGGATATGGGAAAATGATTCAAAATTAATAAAATAAATTATGCAGGGCACACCGCACACACATTTCAAAAAGTACTAAAGCTATGAAACCTCAAAGGAATTGATGTACCACAATGCAAAATAAAAAGAAGCCTATAAACACAGTAGCCGTACATTATTGAGAGGCTAGCAATTGAAATGACACCGAGATAGCTGGAATGTTGATAATGAGAGGAATGCTCAATGTGATGTGAACATATTGTGGTAGGCGTGTTAACACGTTAAAGGTCAAGATTGGTAGACAAAATTTGGGATTTCTTCCTTAGTAAATGTAAATTTACATGTCATAAGACTATTACTGGAACGATTAGCTCGGTTATCGAGCCAGACATTTCAGTGGTAAATTCTCTAAATTAGTATTCTCTTGGCCTGTCAATGGCCATTTCTCAAGACCACTACTATGCCTATGGCTCCTCTTTGCCATCTTGAAAGGGTTAAAAGATTGTAGCATATTATCAGTGCGCCGGTGATTACTAAAATGAAATAGTACCAGTAATGTGGTTAATCCTTTCCAAACTGTTGAATATTTTCAAATTAATTTGACTGGAAGACATTGCTGCCGTAGGAAGCAATGGCTTCTAGTCAAATTGATTTGAAAATATTCAACAGAATAGGTTTTATACGTTAAAGAATTTATACTTTTCAGGGAATTGTCTGTGAAGGTGTTAATAGTGGTATATGATTGTCAAGAAAGGAGCATCAACACGGATTAACCCTTTAACCCTTAAATTTATTCAAGAAAATTTCATTTTTCTCATAGGAAATGTCCATTTGAAAACCAAGATGACTGGCTCGGCTATCGAGCCAGCCATTCCAGTGGTAAATTTTCAAAAATAGTCTTCTTTTGGTCTGCAAATGGACATTTCTCATGACCACTGTACAAGGCATTTTTGGCTGCTATGAGTGTTAAAGGGTTAAGCAGTTCTATACTAACGGGCTGGAGAAAGCAGCTGTCTAGTGGCTAATTACTTATGAACATTCTGCCCACAATATATATCACAACAACAACAACATTAATAATCACGATGATGACACGCTTTAAATCTATTTCATTAACCCTGTAATGGTCAAATTTCGTTAAGAAAATATTTGCTCATTGAATACCCATTTTCAGGACAAGACTATTTTTGAAAATTTAATACTAAGGGACAGGCTTGCTCAGTTATCGAATTAGCAATTCCATTAGTAAATTTTTAACAATAGTTTTCTCTTAGCATGAAAATGGACATTTCTCAAGACCACGGCATGCGTGGGCCCGGGTATAGCCGACGGGGACATTAACCCTTTAACTCTACTAACTTCTACTGCAGACATGTTCATTTGCAGACCAAGACTATTTTTGAAAGTTTACCACTGACATGAGTGGCTCGATAACCGAACCAGTCATTCCAGTTGTAAAGTTTAAAAAATAGTCTTCTCTTAGTCTGCAAAGCGAGTTTCCATCAGAAAATTAAAATTTTCATGAATGTTCCAGAAAATTTCTATTTCCCCAGAAAATGGCCATTTGCAGCCAATGCAGATTATTAATGCAGATTATTTTTGAAAATTTAACACTGAAATGACTGACTGGTATCGAGCCAGTCATTCCATTAGTAAATTTTCAAAAATAATCTGCTGTTGGTCAGACCACTCAAGAAGCCATTTTTGGCTGATTGCATGTTAAACGGTTAAATGTTCAATAACGAGACAAAAATCTAAATGCATGCACTTGGGGTATGGCAAGTATTTAATCATAAACTAACAAGAGATCTGCAAACAGCGCGTAATACCCCACCATGATGACAAACTAATGAATGAGAGCTACGACAAAATATTTATTTCTTCCTCAGACCAGTAACCCTTATGAAGTGTCAAAGTGATCCGTTAAACAGTCAAGGAGGTATCGTTCAGAAACCAATTTTCATGATGGCTGCCACTGACTGGCGGCCATATTGGATTTCGGATTATCGTAAATTTCACCAGACATATTCCAACGACCCTAGGAAGTGATCCGATAAATGGTAAAGGAGATATCATCCAGAAACCAACTTTCAAGATGGCAGCCCGTTGCTGGCCGCCATCTTGGAGTTCGGATCATCGTCCATTTTGATAGGTTTTTTTCTCCAGACCTAGTCCAACCACACTATGAAGTTTCAAAGCGATCAGATAAACGGGAACTGAGTTATCATCCGGAAACCAATTTTCAAGATGGTGGCTGGTGGCCATCTTGAATTTCAGATCATTGTCAACTTCGATAAGTTTCTTCTCCACACCTAGTCCAACCTCCATATGAAGTTTCAAAGTGATCCAATAAACGTTAATGGAGTTATTATCTGGAAACCAATTTTCGGCCATCTTGGATTTCGGGATCATTGTCAATTTCGAGCTTTCTTCCCCAGACCTAGTCCAACCAACCTATGAAGTTCCAATGCGATCCGACAGACGGTAACGAGTTATCATCCGGAAACCAATTTTCAAGGCCACCGGTGACTGGCAGCCATCTTGGATTTTGGATCATCGTCGATTTCGATAAGTTTCTTCCCAAGACTTAGTCCAATCACCCTATGAAGTTTCAATGAGATCCGACAAACGGTAACAGATTTATCATCCGGAAACCACTCTGCCGCACGCCCGACCACCCGCCCAGACAGTGCCATTACATAATACCCCGCCAAATTTTTTGGCGGGGTATAAAAATTAGTAATTATTGTACCAATTTCTGTCTCACTGGACAGATAACTTACGAGAATACTTGTTAGCGTGGCTCATGAATCAACATTGATTATGACTCGACACTGATCATGACCACATGACTCAACAACGATCATGAAGTTATGTCTCAATACTGATTATGACCTCATGACGCTACACTGATATGACATCATGACTCAACAGTGATTATGACATCATGACTCAATACTGAGTATGACCTTATGACTCAATACTGTTATTCATGGCACTGGGAACTTAACCCTTACAGACATGATAGTCTATGATTCAAGGGATATTTTTTAATATTTTGAAATTAAATTGACTGAGGGCTGTTGAGCTACCTATTGCAGCATGTTCCAGTCAAATTAATTTCCGAAGTTTGAACAGTTTTCCTATGTAGTTGCCTTGAACTTGATACTGTCATTTTCGGTTAAAGGGTCAATGTCCATTTGCCAGCTAAGCGAAGACTACTTTTGAAAATTTAGTGTCAGTGTTAACTTTTCAGATATATTCTTTGCTAGGCCTTCAAATGGACATTTCTCGAGGTCACAGCATTAAGTCAATGCTAACCGACTTGATCATTAGACATTTAACCGGGAACGGATTACATGTTAGAATGTTATTTATTGCGATAAGCTGTGACTACTCATACCTGTTTGACTCTGTGGTGTTTTCACTGGTTGAGGCGTGGAACTGCCCGATCGGGGAGCTAAATGGAGAAACAACATACATTGAACAATGAGCCACTATACAGATTTGGCATCAGATTTTGTTTTATTTCATAAATTACAATCAGTTTGCTATGCCAGGAACTAGACTTCAAAAGAGCTACATGTAAATATGAAACCTAGAAGATATGAAAGACGATTTTCTTGACTTAAGTTGACATGTCAGCGAGAATTTCTAACAATTGTTTTCAAGCTCGGGTATCTTAGGCATAGTATGGAGTAAAGGGCCACACAGTCTAGTATCAAATGCAGAACTCTACAAACTGTGTAATACAGTGCCACTATATGTGACGGTAGCGCCATAGCGATATTCGGACTGGTTCTTCGAAGAGTAGAAAGTGTGCTTGCTCAGAAAGCACTAGAATTTGCAGTGGTATGCGTCAACATGTACCAGGCCACAACATAAACTTGCTCAATGTTCCGCGATCAGACTTCAAAGAACAGAATCTAGGACCACTAAAGACAATCTTTTGGAAAGAAGCTAAAGGAGCTAAGCATGCTAGCAGTGGACAAGACACAGTGGAGAATGTTGAAAGAAAACTGATTGCAGCTGAAAGTAGTCGTCACTTTTCCAGCTGCAGAATATGGTCACATCATCATCATAGAGTAAATACCAGAAGCAACCATGAAAAAGCTAATCAAGTACAGCATTTCACCTTTTAATCTGAAAGCACTCAATTTTATTCTGGAGGGTCTGCATCCAGCCATGCTGAACATGCATTACATTTTTAAACAGCTAACCTGCCTAGAATTCTCAGATCAAACGATGTGATTTTTGTCAAGCAATTATATATATATATATACTATTTGAGAGTTCATTACTAATGTGCTACGTTTTATATTCCAGGTTATTAACCTTTTCATCGATAAATTCCCCGTATCTCAATCTCAGGGTAAACAAACAGGAAAGGTGTTGACTATTTTGAAATTAATACGACTGGAAGCCGTTAGGCAGCAACAGCTCACAGTAACATTAATTTCAAAATATTCAACAGAAAATGCTAGGCATTGTAAATAATTTACTTTCTTAGGAATTTGTCAGTGAAAGGTCTAAAATAGGCATATTAGCACAATGTAGCTCCATACCTGTTTGATCAGAGCCATTGGTGAGCACAGCACCTTTACCAACAGGGCTTGCAGATCTTGATGCTGATCTCGACGATGTCTCCGAAGCGATCACCTTAGCAACAACTGAACTAGCAGCGGTTGCACTGGGTGTAGCCGGGCTAACTGTAGGCGTAGTTGTCGCTGATGAAGCACTGACAGCTGCCGCCTGAGCTGCAGGGTTCACTAAGCGATTCAAGATGTTCCTCTCAGACATCTGTAAGCGTTGTGCTACAGGCGCTATCCGCGCTAGCGTCGCGGGAAGTCGGCTTACATCCTGTTTCATGTCACTGAGTAAGTCCTCCAATTGATTCAATACTGAAATTAATATATAAACGTGTTAATTTTAAGTGGGACAAAAACAGTCTCTACAGTCATCAAGAGAAATGTCCTTTTTGCGATTGTCATGAGAAGTATCCATCTTTTAGGCCATTTAGAGCAGGAATGAGACTATTTACAACAAGTCTTCTCTTGGCCTGCAAGATGACCAATTTTTATGATGACTGTAAAATGAACATTTCTTGTGACTGCAAAATTAACATTTCTTAAGATGACTGCAAAATGAATATTTCTTATGATGACTCATTAGGATAAAGGTTAGATTATTATGACAAATATTGCTCGCCACATGGATAACTTCACAATATTAAAGCCCATTCCTTAAGATTGCCATAAACTTTTACACGTTCACATGTACTGTAAAAATATTTAAAGGTTTTCCAATATTCCCCAATCACACAACAGGTTGTGAATGCTGCTCTAAGAGTCTACCTAAATTGAGCCCTTCTTTCTCTCCAATTCACACTCACACACACACACACACACACACAAATTCAGTCTGCTACAACTTGTTGAATTGACAGATGCCATACATTGACCCTTTCACAGATGAATTCCCCATATCTCATTTTCAAGAAAACTATACAGGGAAAATGTTGAATATTTTGAAATTAAATTGACTGGAAGACATTGCTGCCAATATACTTTTTCCAGGATTTGTCGGTGAATGGGTTAGTATCTTAAGCACATTCCAAAAAAGAAGCAAAATTGGACATGGTTTATATTCTGTTTATGGCATAGGATACCCTGCACCCACCACACACTTCCCCACCCACACCTTTCCAAACATAAAACGTGCTTAGTAATAAACACGCAAGATTCGTTTGTTAATACCTTTGTGTAATACAGCATTAGCCGGCTTGTTTCCTGCCAAGCTTTCTTTGGACAAATGTTGGTGAGATTCTGCCAAACACTCGAGTTCAGAGAAGCGTGAGTTTAATGCCATGGCTGGGTGTGTGGGGTCCTGTGTGAGGTTCAGATACGCTGCTCTTCTAAGCTGCTCTTCAATTACAAGACCTTGCTCCAGAAGCTAAAATGAACATCAGTAATCCGTTAATGCTCAAATTTGGTGAATAAAATCAACGAATGTTCTTATTTCCAGTAAATTCCTAATAAAATCTATGATTTTCAAAACAACAAATTGAAGAATTAAAATTCTGAATGGAAGATCTGGAGCCTATGACCATAGGATTGTTTTAGCCTAATTTGGTTGAAATCAGTCAAAATGGTAGGGAGAAGAAGCAATATGACAATTTCCAGTAAATTTTTCATAAAATCTAAGATTTTCACCCAAAAGATTTATGAATCAAAATTCCGAATGGATGTTCTGGAGCCTACGACCATAGGGTACATCCAGACAAATTTGGTAGAAATCGGCTAAGTGGTTAATGAGGAGTAGGGTCAACAAAGGTTGACAGACGGACGACGGATGATCTCCACGGCATAAGCTCACTTGGGCCTATGGGCCAGGTGAGCTAACAAGAGGCCCAAGGCGCTCACCTGGACCATTAGCATTTCAATCATTTGTATTTAAATAGATGATGGATAATTTTCGGAAAATCCAAGATGGCCATCCAAAAAATGGACCAATCAAAATTCTAAATAGAAATTCTAGTCTACCTTGATAGGGTCACTCTAGCCAAATTTGGTTGAAATATGTCAGGCAACTAAGGAGAAGCAGCGCTTTGACAATTTCTGGTAGATTTTTCATAAAATCTAAGATTTCCACCCAAACAAATTGATCAATCAGAATTCGGAATAGAATTTCTAGGGCCTACACCACCATAGAATCCATTAGTGAAATTTGGTTGAAATATGTCAAGCAGCTAACGAGGAGTAGCATTTTGACAATTTCCGGTACATTTTTCATAAAATATCAAGATTTTCACCAAAAATATTGATGAATCAAAATTCCGAATGGACGTTCTAGAGCCTACGACCATAGGGTCGTTTCACCCAAAGTTGGTTGAAATCGCTCAGAATGGTAAGGAGAAGAAGCAATTTGAATTTCCAGTACATTTTTCATAAAATCTAGGATTTCCCCCCAAAAAAATTGATGAATCAAAATTACGAAGGGTAGGTCTGGAGCCTACGACCATAGGATCCTTTCAGCCATATTTGGTTGAAATCGCAAAGAATGAAAAGAACCATTTTGACAATTTCCATTACATTTTTCATAAAATCTAAGATTTTGACCCAAAAAATTGAGGAATCAAAATTCTGAATGGAAGTTCTGGAGGCAAGTCCAATAGGATCAGTTGACCCAAATTTGGTTTAAATCTGTCTATTGGTTAAGGAGGAGTAGCATTTTAAAGAAAAAGTTGACGGACGGGCGGTCGTCATGGCATAAACTCACTTGGCCCTTTGGGCCAGGTGAGTTATTAATGGATAGCGTCAAAACAAATCCAATTCTAAACTATATTTCTTTATCTAGAATTTCATGTCTGTGTGTATGCGTGTATGCATGTGGAGGGTGGGTCCAAAACCACTGCTGCCACCCATCACAATCATTGTCAAGTCTTTACCAACCTTAAATCTTCTGGCCAGGAACTTGTTTTTAATTTCCAGGAAATTTCCCTTGCTCTGTTCACCTGTAAAAGGCTCGTTGATGATTGCAAAGCGTATGTCATTCTGAATATCCTGCCAGCGACCGTAGCCATGACTAGCACATAGAGTTAAGAAATGTAAAGCGAGATACTGTTTGCATGGCAACATAAACATTAAGGTGACACCTAGGCAATCTTAGTCAAATAAATAACAAATTTTCTACAATATATTTATGAAAATATTCTTCTGCACATATTTTTACAATTAATTTCCCTGGAGCCTATTGGAGTCAAGTCAAATTACGTTCAAAATATTTAACATTTTCCCTACAAATTTAATGATATTATGAGTTCAATCATTTTTCTATCGCTAAACTACTCCTCAGATTAATGTATTCAATACCTATGGCTAATAAATTATTAACATATATATGTTTTCCTAATAAGTGTCCATTTGCAGGTCAAGCAGGGCATAATTTAGAATTTAATATTTGCATAGCATGTATTGTTATGCAAATTATAAATTGTATAGTTGTGTGCAAAAATGTATAGCAATTAACTCTTTCACCGATAAATCCCCTGTATCTCAACCTAGAACACATTTACTGAAGTTACTATAAATCTGTGTGATCTGTAGTAACCGGAAGCTGATTAACCCTTTCATTAATAAATTCCTGGTATTGCAATCTCAGAGCAAACAAACAGGAAAGCTGTTGAATATTTTGAAATTAATATGCCTGCAATGGCTTCCAGTCATATTAATTTCAAAATATTCAACAGAATATGCTATAGTGTAAAGAATTTACTTTTTCAGTGATTTGTTGTTGAAAGGGTTAATGATAAAACATAATAAAATCAATGATAAATTGCAATCACGTACAAGTTTTGCATAGCAAATATAGCTTTACATGTTGCAGAATGTATAGCAACTGCCAAAATATGTGTAGCAAATTGAGATGCGATACCAGATAAATTATGCCCTGTCAAGAGGTTTTTAGAAAATTTCCCACTGGGGTGACTGCCTCGGGTATCAAGCCAAAAAATCCAGTGATAAATTTTTAAACAGTCTTCTCTTGGCTTATATCTGGACATTCCCACTAGATCACTAAGAGGAAGTGTGTCAATCCAGAGATAACGCTTGAAACATGATTTCCCGACTTTGGCTCCGATGTAGATTGGAATTCAATGGACCTCTCAGTTTATCCATCAATCATATGATATCATAATCAATTACGTGACAAGTAGGATGACATCATAATCAATGGTATAGATAAGTTCGTCATGAATGCATAATTGATGACGGACTATGTGCTGTTGTATGAATTCTGTCTACTATTTAACACACATTCTGTTGAATATTTTGCCCTAGGCAGCAACAGAACCCAGTCAAATTAGTTTCAAAATATTCAACAGATTACATGTAGTTTTCTGGAAATTGATAGTCAGGGAGCAATAGATCCCAACACGAGCGAAGTGTGGGTGGAGCTTAGCTAGAGATGGGCGGGGCATAGCTAAAACTGGATTACTCTGTTCTGGATCTACTGATAATCTCAGAAACTGCTTGTCTGATTTAGCTCAAACTTTATCACAAGAAAGGGTGTGGCCATACATTACGATTACACTAATTTGGTCCCGATTAAAAAAATCTAGAAAAATGTTACAATCTCCGCGTGTTCTTGTTTTTCAAAAGGATACACGACAATTCCAGCAAGTAGCCAGTAATCATGACGTCTATGCCACACCTCATACTCGCGACCAGTGATTAAAGCATGCTCCTCGTTCCTCCATAATGTATGAAGCTCAGTAAATCCTCCATCAGCAATGTTAAACATGAATTTCTGCTTCTTATCTTTAGCGTCGTCGTCAGACGCACCTTTATCCTCCTTCTTGACTTCCTCTTTAACTTTACCATCCTCTGAGGAACCCGTTGCCGCATCTTTGTCATTTTCTGTGGCAACGTCTTCTTCCTTCTTCACATCAACTTCTGATAATTAAGAATTTCGTAAAAATAAAATGAAATTAATTAACAATTACAACACAAGAGATTCCTTATGATGTAAGACATGTATGTATTCTCGTAAATATTTTGAAATTAAACTTTTAACCCTTTAATGTTTAAATTTGGTTAAGAAAATCTAAATAGTTGCTTATTGAGTGTCTTATTTGCAGGCCAAAAGACTGGGGTTTTTTTTAAAGATTTATCATTGGAATGACTGACTCGGTTACCAAGGTAGTCATTCCAGTGATAAATCTTCAAAAATAGTCTTCTCTTGGCCTGCTAATAGACATGCCTCAAGACCACTGTAAAGACTGGTTTGGGCCAGTTCCTGCATGATAGGGTTAATGGTCAAGCCGGCTAAAGACAACTACAGTGGCTTTAAAGGACAACTAATCTGAACTCTTAAAAGCTATTCAGGTGATCTAATATGTCAGTCATAAACTATGCAGATAATGTTAATCTTTTCATCTTGCCGCTAAACAAAGATATTCAGGCTTTAGTAGCTAAATGTTAGTACATTTCTACAGCCTGATGGCTGCCATGATTTACTTTTCAAAAACCCTACCAACAGCAACAACTTCCAGTCAAATTAGTTCCAAAATATTCAACGAGATGAATATTACATAATAAAGAATGCAATGCATTGGCACTTACATGACATCACCCACTATCGCTTGAGGAGACAAAATGGTGGCGATCACTGTTCAATTTTTACGTGATATTACAAAGCAGATAATTGTGATAAAGAAACGGTTATGTGACAGGATATGAATTTGAGATGAGATTAGCATCGCTTTAAGAAATGTTCATAAACAGGGTAAAAGAAAACTAGAAATCTTACAACTGGAATGATTGCCACAATAACTTTTAAAAAATAATCTTCTCTGGGTCTGCAAATGGATATTGTCTTATGAGAAGACAGAAATTTTCAATAACAAATGTGAAATTAAATGGATTAACCTTGTAACACTCAAACCAGCCAAAAACAACTTCTGTTGTGGTCTTGAGAAATGTCCATTTGTTGACCAAGACTATTTTACAAAATTTACTACTAGAATGACTGGCTCTATATAACTGAGCCAGTCATTCCAGTGGCAAATTTTCTAAAATAGTCTTCTCTTAACTTGCAAATGGATGTTTTATGAGATCAAAATTTTCTTGAACAAATTCTAGTGTTAAAACACTTGGTTGGACCTTTTTTCTCATCTTGTTTCTTTACATCAGCACAATCAGACTCTTTCTCTTCATCTTTCTTCTTATCACTGCTTTCTTCTTCATCAGTGGATTTCTTTTCCGCTTCCTTGTCCGTGTCATCGTCATCTTTCTTCTCCTCCTCGGTTTCTTCGCTGTCCGTCTTCTTCTTATCAGATATTTGGTCTCCTGCACAAAACACAATTTTAACCATTTAATGTAAAGATTGGTAAGAATATCAAGCCATTTGCTTAGTGAATGCCCATTGGCAGGCCAACAGAAGAAATATCTCACTGAAAACACTTCAACTTACTTTGACTGGGAATTGAGGATTCCATAATCAACTATACGACGTGTAGAATGACATAATCAATTACGTCATGAATGACGTAGCTAAGATTGTCATGAATGCTTAATTGATGACGGACTAAGCGTTGTTGTACAAATTGTATGTCTTTACTATTTAATAAACATTGTGTTGAATATTTTGAAACTAATCGGACTGGGCGCATATTTTGAAACTAATTGGACTGGGAGCATAGGCAGCAAACAGCACCCAATCCAATTAGTTTAAAAATAATCATCAGCTTACCTGTATAGTTTTCTGTAAATTGAGATTCAGAGAATGCAGGGATCGATCAATCCCAACACGGACGATGTGTCAGTGGAGTTTAGCTAGCAAAATTTTTGGTTGGGTTGAAAATTAAAAGTTCAATGGAAGGGGTGGGGGTTGGCCTTTTATTTATTTGACAATCATTTTCATTATGATCGAGTCTGGACGCGATGATGGCATAGAACAAATCTCTAAAGTTTTATTGAGATCGGATAAGCCATTGATGAACTAAATGTCCATTGAAGATTAACATTCATCCAATTCTTCGTGCATAAATAACTAAGTCCAAACCACGTATAAACTTTGATGAAAATCATGTCAATTATGATGGCGACTAAATGCAGTGATGCTAAAGAAAAAAATCTATAAAGTTTTATCAACATCGTTGATGAATTAATGTCCAGTGACAAATTTTAACGAGGCGGGATGTCATTTGGATCGCTACATGTATGTCGAGATCTGCTTCGCTATGGGCTAGACAAAAACTTTCAATGGTACAAGCACACCATCTTCTTCACAACATTATAAGACATATTCTGTAGATTAGCTGTTGCTTTCAAATTGAGATAAAGGTGTGTTAATGTTATTGTAACACTTGAATTTATTCAGTAAAATTTAAATTTTCTCAGAAAATGTCCATTAGCTGACCAAGATTTTTTTGAAAATTTACCACAGGTATGAGACTCGGTTATCGAGCCAGTCACTCCATTTGGTTTGCAAATTTTAAAAAAATTTTCTTTTGGTCTGCAAAAGAACATTCCTCAAGACCATGGCAGAAGTTATTTTTGGCTGATATGAGTGTTAAAGGGTTAATGTAATTAACTGTCGGACTGCTGCAAGTCACCAGACATTAATTTCACTGGGCAGTAACTCTGGACGTGCCAAATAGTTTGAAAACAAATTGACTAAAAGTTGTTGGTGGCAAAGCCACCAACAACTTTTAGTCAAATTATTTTCATAGTATTCAGCAGGTCCAGAGTTAAACCCCATGGGAAATGAAGTCTGCAAAAACTCAGCAGACGCAGTTAACGCATATGACGTACCTTTAACAGGTTCATCAGTTTCCATAGGCTCAGCTTTAGACAATTCTTCACTTGTTTCATTAGCAACATCATCATCCTTCTCCTTAGCAACTTCTTTACTAGTTTCCTTAGTATCATTATCACTCGTCTCCTTAGGAGCCTCTTCACTTGTTTCCTTAGCAACATCTTCACTAGTTTCCTTTGCGACATCCTCAACATCTTCACTTGCGTCCTTAACTTCTTTAGTTGCCTTAGAGACCTCCTCATCTGTTTCCTTGGTAACATCGTTAGTAGTTTCTTTAGGAGCAGCATCTGATTGCTCATCTTCATCCTCTTTTTTCGCCTCATCCACGTCCATTTTCTCATCTTTTACATCAGGTTTGACATCAGTAGATTCTTCATTAGTCTGAAAAATATTGAATTGTTTATCATTGTGGTATCACACTACCCAGGAACCAGATCATAGGTACTTTAGTGACATATGTCACAATGAATGTCACCAATCAATACGTACAAAGAACACGGCTATAGTTGTAAAATAATTTTAAAATACAATTTATGGTTACATATAGAATTTTAAAGGTTAAATAAAATTAATTTCAAATCTGTGATAAGAAACGTTATTGTTTTCCCACACATTTGGCAGAGCGCCTGGTCAAGGTTTCTTTTAGAAAATTAAAATTTGTACTTTGTCTATGCCCATTAGCAGGTCAGAAGATAATTCTTGAAAAATTACCACTCAAATGACTGATTCGGTTATCAAGCCAATCATTGCTTACTTGCTTAACTCTTTACTGGTCCGATTTTGTCAAAATATATGCTTATTGAATGTCCATTTGCAGGCTAAGAGAGCGCTATTTCTGAAAATTAACGAATGGAATGACTGGCTCTGTTATCGAGCCAGGTACTCGTAGTAAATTATAAAAATATTCTTCTCTTGGCCTACAAATGGACATTCTTCAAGACCCCTCCAGAGGCCAGGTTTTGGCTGGCTTGACCATTAAAGGGTTAAGTCGGGAGCTCATCCTGAGTAGTCATTAGTGACATTGGTCACGCTCCAACATGCACCCCTTTTGATCCTCAGTCAATGTCAGTATTGGTAAGGCTCGCATCTCTCATCAGCACATCCAATTATGCTAATGGTAGTCTACCTCACTTCTGCTTCCCATCAGCTGGTGTCCAAAGCACAAGCTTTGAGTCTGCCTCTTTGGTATGACGTTGACAGTGCCCTGTAGTTTTAATTTTCTTTGTCAGATTTTTTTGGACAGAGGTTGTAAGTCCCTTTTACAATTCTTTGTTTCTTCTATGCGCCTGCCATTGTAAGCATAGCACTTTTCGCAAAAGCTTGGTGTACCGTCCGTCAAAGTTCTTTCTGTAGTTTGGTTGTTATTGTCCATGCTTTGCATCCATAAAGGAGTACTGACTCGATAGTTGCTTCTAAGAATCAAATCTTTAATTGGCTATGGAGCGGTGACTTCCAGATCTTTACCATTTCATTGCAATTGTCTTTCTTGGCACTGTTATGTCTTTCGTGGCACTGTTGTCGCTCTTGGCACTGTTATGTCTTTTTTGGCATTGTTTACTCATGACCCTAGTTACTTGAAGTCTTAACAACTTCTATTCAATGCCCTGTAGAGTCTTCCGAGCTTCCTTCAACTTCACCGCAGAGCAGTACAATGCCATTGGCAAAGTCCACATCAGTGATTATGATTATAAGCCAATCATTTCAGTGATAAATTTTTGAAAATGGTCTTATTGTAGCTTGTATATGGATATTTCCTAAGAAAAAAATTCAATTATTCTGACAAAACATCTCAAGCCCATTCAAGATCGTTGCAAAGGCCAGTTGTGGTTGACTTGACCATTCACTCACCGTCGACTCTCCTGACTCATCTTCCTTCTTTACATCGACCTTCTCCTCTTTCGGTTCCACCTTTTCACCGTCTGTCATAACATCCATTTTCTCTCCAGCTATTTCCCCTTTGTCTGTGACGCTATCCTTTGTGCTCGCAGTCGATGGTGCCGGCGAAGGCGCTCCGGACGAATCCTTCTTAAGTTTCTCAAGCGCGGCATCAGGCTGTAAGTATGGCAAGCTGTGTGTGCCATTGATGGCTTCAAATTCCTGAATCTGTGACACAATGAAGAAATACAACGTAATTATATATTAGCATTTTAGCATATGAACACTTTCACCCTTACCACTCGGATAGCCAGTAGGAAAGAAACTTGTGTACATTTTTAAACAATTTTGGTGGACATTGTTGCTGTCTTGCTGTCTACAACAGCAACATCTTCCACCACATTTGCTTAAAAATTAACATCAGTGGTAATAGTTAACAGTCAAGCCGGCAAAAAGCAGCCTGTACAGTGGTCTTGAGGAACATTCATTTGCAGGGCTGGACAAGACTTTCTGAAAATTGACCACTGAAAAGATGGCTTGATAACCGAGTCAGCAATTCCAGTGAGAAAGTTTCAAAGATAGTCATCTCTTGGCCTGTAAATAGGCATTCACTAAGCAAAACTTAATTTTCTCGACCACTGAAGGGTTAAATTTTCAGCGTGTACATGTATAGCAGCAGGTTTCAAAATGTGCGTGGTTGACTGTCAGATAGTCAACTATAATTTACCGGTCCATTTGCAGGCTGAGAGAATAGTATGTTTGAAAATTTACCAATGGGATGACTATCTCGATTATCTAATCGAACCAGCTATTCCAATGGTAAATTTTCAAACATACTATTCTCTTAGCATGTCCATTTGCAGACCGAAAGAATTTTTGAAAATTTACCACTGGAATGACTGGCTCGGTTATCGAGCCAGTCATTCAAGTGGTAAATTAAAAAAAAAAGTCTTCTCTTGATCTGCAAATGGACATTTTCTATGAGAAAACTGAAATTTTCCTGAACAAATTCGAGTGTTAGTGTTAAAGGGCCAAGGCAGATATCTGATCGTACCTTTTTCCTGACAAGGGACATAATTCCGATTCTTGTAAGCACATGCTGTCTGGACAGTCCTTCTCTCGGAACACCATCAGCAAATGTATCAGAGGTGTCGGCACCCGGTTCACACAGATGACGCATAAACAAGGATACGTAGGCACGGTACACTTTCTCAGCCTTACCACGGAGATCTCGCACTAACCTGCACAATATACATAATATTCATATTAATGAAAGAAACATATATTTCAATATACATGCCATTGACTATTCATTAACTGGTCACAATGGTGAAACCGGTTATAACTTATAATCAGCCTCGGCAATTGTCTCTAGGAATGTCCATTTGCAAGCCAAGTGGAGACTATTTTTTTTTAACTTTACCACTGGAACGACTGGCCAGTCATTTTAGTGGTAAATTTTCAAAAATACCCTTTTGACCTGCAAATAGACATTTAATAAGGAAATATTTTGACTTTCTTGACCAAACTTCGCCATTAGAGGGTAAATGTTTTATTGGTCATGCTGGCCAAAACACCCTTTGTCGTGGTCATGAGAGCTGTCCATTTTTAGGCCAAGAGATCGCTATTTTTTTAATTCATCACTAGTATGACGGACTCGATAACCGAGCCAGTCATTCTAGTGGTAAATTTCCAAAAATAGTCTTCTCTTGGTCTGTATGTAGACAATCACAGTAAAGTTAACATAAAGCAGAACACAATTACCATTGTGAGCTGAATGCGTCTTGAGGCGGCATCCCATATCTCATCACAGCATTCAGGAAAGCTTTCCGTTGGCGAGCATTAAAACCCAAAACCTGCAAAATAACAGAACACATATAGAATCTATTTGCAATAGTGCTGGAGACTAAACAGATTTAGACATAGATTAGGAAAATATAACTTAAAATGTAATGGTTAAATTTGGTCAAATTAACATTTTTTCATAGAAAATGTCAGTTTGCAAGCCAATAAGACTTTTAGAAAATTTCCCACTGGACTGACTGGCTCGGTTATCGAGTCAGTCAGTCCAGTGGTCAATTTTCTAAAATAGTCTTCTCTTGGCCTACAGATGGACATCCCTCAAAGACCATTGGAGAGGTCGGTTGTGACAGGCTTCATCATGAAAGCTTTAACCCAATTCAGAATATAACTTAATATGCCTAAAGAGTAAGGAGCTATCTATTTGTTATTATTACGTGATCATTTCCTGGCAAGAACCTATTCTAAACTAAAAGGATTAGGACAAAATTCACAGGATATACATAGTGTAGTGATGCGTGTGTCATGGAATGGATCCGACAATGAAGTACATGATGTCAAAATCAATTACGTCACATATAGGCTACCGTCACAATTATCAATTGTCGATCGATTCCAAAATGTGAAAAGTGCAGGCGTGGCTTAGATAGAAATGGGCTGGGCATAGCTAGAAATGGGCTGGGCATAGCTAGAAATGGGCTGGGCATAGCTAGAAATGGATCCCTCTAGTATTGTCCTTGGCAGTAAATATTTTATGATCCTTGACAATATAGGTACTGTTTCTCACAGAGGTTCCTAACTTTCAACAACACGCTTATTATAATAAATCCAAGTCTACAAGCCACCCTCAGAAAAAATATAGGCGTATATATATATATATATATATATATATATATATATATATATATATATATATATATATATATAGGAAATTTGGGAAAATAAAAAGAAATATAGAAAATCTCAGACAAAAAATAGAACAAAGGAATTTTCCCACCTAAAATGGTTCCATTATCATGATTTAGTGCCGTAATTAGTTTTGGAATATATTGATGCCTTGGGTAGGTGGTCTATGGTGCTAGGAGGAAGCAGATTATTTTTTTATCAGTCCATCTGTCTTTATGTCTGTTTTGCTAAACACATGTGCATTTGTGAGTGCAAATTTTTGTCTTGTTCAATAAATTAGCCTTTATAGGTTTGACTCTAATATAGGAAATATAAGAATTGTTAAAAAGTTAGCAAAATTATAGATCGTAAGTCAATAAGCTGTGTACCTCAATTTGTCCATTAACGCGAGCCAGTAATGGCGGCAGTGGACGATCTTTCTCACTTCTCGTTCTCTTTGCTGATCGTCCTTCACCCTTTTCTTCAAAATCATCATCATCTTCCTCGTTATCAGCTAGAATACGAAAAGAAAAAAATTCAATGATTTACAAATTCCTGAATCCACAATCGATTGCATTTCCAACAGCTTTCTTTATCACTTTGCTGATGAAGGCGGCCAAAACTGACCTCTGTAGTGGTCTCGAGGAATGCCCATTTGCAGATCAAGAGATGAATGTTTTTGAAAATTTACCAATGGAATGACTGGCTCGGTTATTGAGCCAGTCATTTCAGTGGTAAATTTTCAAAAATAATCTCTTGTTCATTTTTGTTCTTGGACATTCCTCGAGACCAATGCAGAAGCCTTTTTTGGCTGACTTAGTGTTAATGGTTAAATGTGAGCGTCATCAATATCTGCATGATGTTGTTATTACCCATTACCTGTCTTACCTGTTCCACTGAAATCTGAATCATAATCCGATGCATTCTGGTCCTTCCACACTTCATCCTGTCCATTCATGGCATCATTGTAGTTCACCTGCTTCCTGATACGCTTTCCTTTACCAAGTGTTCGTGCCAAGTCCTCCTGTTGCTGCTCGTAGTGGTGGCGAAGCAGCTTCTCCCAGTATGCAGGATCAGCCTCTTCGGCTTTCTGCTTCAATACTTCAGTTTCTTGCTCCTAGAACAAAATAATACACTAAATCAAAAATTATCTCTAATATTTTTATGCATTTTTAAAAGTGAATCGGTAAATTTGGGCATAGAGAATGTCCATTTGTAGAAGAGGCTATTGACCCTCACCCAGTAAAGGGGCGGGGGGGATGGTGTATTGCGATCACGTCTGTGCGTCGGTCTGCCTGTCTGTGTGTCAGGAACTGTATCTCAAAAGCTATTGATCCAATTCTGCCAAAAATTCTAACACAATGTTAGGAACTTAGAAAAGAACAATGTGAAACAAAGAACACAAACAGCATCAAAACGCATCTGCTTTTGTTTCTACGAGAATTGATAATACTTACCAGATGTACTACTATGATGTGGCCAATAACTACATTTTGAAAATTGCAATGAGAAAAGCTTGATTACTTATTGTGTAATTCAAGTCTGAATTAGGCACCATTTCCACCAGATGGCTAGTCCAAGAATGCAACAACTTTGAATTCAACGGCGACACCAGCCAAAGATGCAGGGACCATTAAAGATCACATAGACTCCCTGACACAGACAACACCACTCGACCCCACCGAAACCCCTTTACAGAATGAAAGACCATGAACTGCATCATCTGTAACAGCATGGAGAAAACAAGATTCTTCAAGAGCCACCACAACACCCTCTCCTATAGATGCAAGATCATAGGAAACTTTCAGACACGCAATGTCGTCTATCTATTGAATTGCTAACTCTGCCACAAACAACATGTGGGGGAAACACTGAGACCATTCAAAATCAGTATACAGGAACATCGCCGATCCATATCAAATCTCCACAGAAAGGAGTTATGATATACCAGTCTCATGCAATTTCAACAAGTGCAACCACACACGAGCGCATATGGGGTACCGCATCATACAGGTCCTCTCCTCCGACCCCTCAGACCCTGAATCAACACCGTGGAGGTCAAAAGTATCACATTGGATTC